>JAGFPH010003903.1:47423-58630 GCA_018207615.1 Philaenus spumarius | reverse complement strand
AATTCCTCCAAAACATTCATGATTGGGCCTTTAGACCATTTATCTAAGATTTGCAAGATTTTTATTATATCAGTATAGTTATGGCCTTTTTCTATTAAATATTCTGCAAATTTTGAGCATTTTTTAAAAGCATACATACAGGAAACTGTCAAAGCACAGTAAACTAAATATTACAGGCAGATTGGACTAAATGCCCCATGGTCATAGAACACCTGGCTTACGCTTGGTCGATTTGGTCAAATAAAATTAGCTGTGAAATTGATTGGTTTCAGAAAATAAAATTGAAACAGCTCTGAATTGAGCTGGAAATGATTTTAACTGGCTCAGGACCGATCCCTCTACAATTCCTACAGTCGGTTATGGATGAGTTAAAATAGGGGTTGAAATTGTAGAGGTGAAAATTGGAAACTTTTTTCAGTAATCCCCAGAAAAATATTTGTTGATAAAACTGTAGAATATGAAAAATAAGGAATTTTTATATTTAATATATTTTGACATAATTTCAAAATCTCGAGTTAAATAGACATACATTTGTTTCAAAATGTATTTCTCGGTCAAAAAGATTATAATTTTAAAACTATTCGGGGTAAGTGTGACTTTTGTTGCCCCGAATAAGCTCATTGTTTTTCATAAAATATATTTATTTTATTTAGAAAATTTTTAGTTTTTTGAAAAATTCAGTTCAAATTTAAAAAAAATGGGGGAAGCAGGTTATTTGTGGAAAAGAGTTGAATTTAGTCTTATTCTCTTTGTCTTTCTGTCAGCTTTATGAAACAATTTGAACATATTTTTTTCCGATTCTCAAATATCAAAGATAGACAAAAACTAAAATGATAGATTTTCTCTAAAATATTAGACAAAAAAGTTCCTATGCATTGTCGAAATACATTTTATCCATAAACATTGTATAAGTTCTTCATAATAGTAATATTCTCGACAAAGGTGAAGTGTCAGAACTGATTTTTTAGCTTTTTTTATAAACATCACACAACATTAAGCAACACACAAAAGATAAACAGTGTTTTTTCAAAACTATGAAAAAGTGACTGAGGTACCTTTTAACAATCACCCTTATTTAATTATGATAACAGGTGTATTTTTTTATATAATTTCATTTCCTTTCTTATTTGTCATTATCTTTCTTATTTGTCATTTCAAAAGAACAAAGTCGTTCAGTTATTCAAGTGCCCTTTTAATTAAACGTAAGCTTAGTTTTATTGCTTTAGATGAAGCGAAGGCTCTAATCGGTGACTAATAAAAGCTTCGCTTTATGGAGCAAAGTTTCATGGTTCGTTTTACTTCTTTACGTCTTTATAATTGACGAGTAATCGTACAAAACATGTTGCGTTGCGAGATAAACTGAGTTAAACAAATATGGCAGTCTTGCGTTTTTATTCATATATAAAAGTCAGCTGTTTTTGTTATAATGCTTCTTTTTTCTTATTATGTTCAAAAAATCGTTTTACCATTGCTTTGTTATAGTTTTGGTGGTAACGTGATATATGAAATTGTATTGTTTTGAAATCAAGGATCTACTAACAAATAACTCAAAGGCATATCTTAATTTTTATCGCATATATTATTTCTCAAGACTATTTTTTTGTCGGTACGCCATAACTTCCTTAATACATCATCAAATTACATGAATGAGGCATCATTTTAAAGCTTTCCTTAACCACTACACGGGAAAAATAGACAAACAGCTTAAAATTCATGTTTTAATAACAAAAATTGATTTAAAAAACTTTTATATTATACTCTGTATGTTCCTAATGAAAGGCGCCATCTACTAACCATCTGTTTAACTAGAATGACAGCTGTTAGTTAGATTGTTTACACTGTAAGATTGTATAGGGAAACTGTTATTTATAAACCAATGTAAATAAATAAACTTAATTAACTGAATTAAATCAACGTGTTAAATCAGGTAAATGTAGGCCTACTCCGAACTTGCGAAATATTCGCACGGGTCAGCTAGTATTCCTTAAATAGGAATATATTGTTGTTTGGTTTTAAGATGGCGTCTAAAGTGAAAGTAACTTTTTTGTATAAAAATGTAATGTATAACATTATTTAGAAAGCCTATTAATCGACACTCTATATTATTTGAGATTGAGACTGTATCGCACAAACGAACATGGTGACGATAAGGAATATTAAAATTAAACTTTAAGAAATAAAAGTGAGAGTATAAAAGTAATTGCACTTATTAATTTTGAAATTAAATATAACTGTAATTTTTTTAATGTACTGTGACATGTTTTTGTTGAAGAACTATTAGTAACGTACTTTAAATTAGTTTACATTTATTTCTTTATTAAATGTTTTTTTTACAAATTGTATATTAATTAGCGACGATATATTCAATTTATCCATAATGCCTTTCTAGGTCGGGGTGCATGTGTAGAGTTAATTTTAAGTAAATTATATTTACATATGAATTTGCGGAGTGTTCTAAAATCTCAAATCACCTTAGTATTTCACATTTGAGTAAAGTTTAAATAATAGAAATAATGAAATACCTAACAGTACTGCAGAGGGAAATATCCACTAAAAACAGAAAAATACACAAAGATCCAAACGGCATTTCCATGATTTAGCCATCATCCTAAAGAAGGTACTTTTACTTCTAAAACTACAACGACTAGTCTTAGTTATTGTTTTTGGTTCATTGATTTATTTTATCTAATGAATAGAAATGTGTACAAACATATTCTTTTTAAATAAACTTACCTTCTATATCGTCACTACGAGTAAATGTAAGAACTCATGATGAAAATGTTGCAAATGTTTTTGGGTTAGTTGAACTATAAACAAATATTTAATTTCTTATTGATATAACATAACACGATTATGAAATACTGTTTGTATAAAAATTGTATTTCGTTTATTATAGATTTGATAGGCGAACTTCCCACTTAGATTTCTTATTTTAAATATATAGAAATATGGCAGGCCTGTGAGACTAAATAAGAATTATTGCTTAAAAATAAACAAGAATATGTTTACATTTATTGATATATTAATGGCACACCAAACATTTAATTGTAGGAAGAAACCTTCCCAAAAATCACACATATTCCAAGGTAGTAGGTTATAATATTTACTGAAGGTATCTATCAAAAATTTCACATTTTTCTATAGAGATAACTGAGGATATGTTACAGGCAAAAATTTTGCAAACCCAAGCAGTAGGTAATTCAACCAGTACTACAATATTGAAAGAAATCCGTTTATTATGCTTGACTTTAGTGTCCTGTTATAGAGATTACTAGCTGCCCGATCCGGCTTTGCACTGATAGACTAATTAAAGTTAAATGCATACTAATAAAAAAAAGTATATCAATAAATATATTACACTATGTATTTCTTATGAGGATTTTTAGTAACTTTGACCCCCCTCCAAACTCCCTTAATATTTCAATTTTTTTTAAAACCTTTCTTAGCGAGCACCTAGGGCCCTAGAGGAAGCTACATACCAAATTTCATTCCAATCCGTTCAGTAGTTTTAGATAAATCGTGATTTAGTAACTTTGACCCCCCTAAAATTTAAAAGTTTTTGAAAACCTTTCTTAGTGAGCCCCTACGGTTCTATAGGAAGCTACGTACCAAATTTCGTTCCAATCCGTTCAGTAGTTTTTGAGAAAACGTGATCAGTGAGTCAGTGGATTTGGCTTATATATATAGATATATAGAGAGAGAGATAGAGAGATAGGTAATATATAATCACATTTTAAAGGAACTTTAAATGTAGCTAAGCATCAATGTCACCTCTAAATAAAAAAAAGGCTTTAAATTTGTACATAGTTTAAAGACATGTTGAAAATTCACACTAATGGGTTACTTAAGTTTATCCACAAAATAGATGAATTGAAATAACTAATACCGAATTTGCTTCATATGTGTTCTGAATTGCTACTTACATTTCAATACTTAGTGACATTCTATAAAAAAACTTGTCATCAAGATTGCTACTAAATGTTCTGAGTAAACTTCTTCAGCGAGGTAAAATCAAAATGACATCGACATGAAAATTTAAAATGAAACGAAGATGACATACTGATAAAGTGTGAGAGCAGTGAATGAAAAGGGGAAAGGTGTGCTCATGCGTAAGATTAAGGCTATAACATAAGAGAGCAATAAGTGCCAGTTAAGAAAAGAGGAAGATAAGCTCATTCTTATGATGTTATTACAAGTTTACGTTGGTGACGATGTATCAACTGTTGAGTAGTGTTGTACGAGTTATGTCTTCAAGTATAAAGATTTTGTTTATAATTAAATTTTCAATTCTTTGTTGTTATTCCGTGTTAATCTGAATCAATAATCCCATTATTTTATTTTTTTTTAATTTCATTTAAAAATTACACATTTCGACATATATACCTCAACCAAACATGGAACAACTATGGTTGCTATTTTTAACAGATGCTTAAATAAATAAGCTATTTTTATTTACTTATTAAATAAGTAGGATAACAGACAGAGTTAAATAATGACATTTTTATCATATTTTAGTTAGGCTACTATATTCACTTTTAAAATTTGTAAATAACAATGAAAATCAAAATTAATAAAATCATTTTATACTCAATATTTTTTAAGCCCCTTTTCTTTACTAAAACTGTAAATTTAAATCCTTTAAAAGTTTGAATTCCTACAAATACCCATTCCATATTTATTCGAATACAAATTAATATCAAATGGGTATGATAAATAATAAAATAATTTGATTGATTGATAAAGACAAAACAATAATTACAGTGCGTCTGAGGTATTATGTGTTTGAGGTATTATGCTCCAATATTTTGCACACAATACACATATTTTATTAGGTAAATTTTCAAATAATTACTAATTTGTGCACATTTTTACTTTAAACTAACTCACTCGTTATATTTATTATTATTATTATTATTACATTATTTCATTTGTTTGTCTTTTCTTTTACAAAATAGAGTTCTCTTTTTCTTTACAAAAATATATACACAACTTATAGAGCTAACATTAAACTAAAACTATAAACAAATTAAAGTTACCCCGAGGTTATACACCTGTTTGGGGCTTTATTATGTGTAAACTTAAACGAATACATTATAAATCTAAATTAATCATAAAATACATATAAATAAAAAATAACATTATAAATTTACATTAGTATCCCTAGTACTGTACTTATATATTATATTACATGTATTATATGTATAATATGTTTAAAGTATAGAAATGAAGTATACCATAGAACGAATAATTTGAAAGGAAAATACACCCAAAATAAGTCAAAAGATGGTATTCATATTACATTATATGGATATTTGAAATGAAGACTCAATCGTAAAGTTTATTAGCCTGTCAGGGAATATTTCCACTATGTGAAATGTGCAGGCAATATATCCCCTTCATCGGTTGTCTCTTGCATACTTACCTAATGGTCGAGATCAGGACAGCGATTTCCCTATTATTAAAAGTCAACGTCAGCAGCTATGCAGAATTACATTGTCCTCGTATTAATTTATTTAGCTGATTTGACCAGTTTCTCTGTTACAAAGTTAAATATTGTAAACAATAAAAACACATATTTTGTTGTAAACGTTATTTAAAACTAAAATGTCTAAAACAAACTTAAACTATTTATTAGTTACAATGGGTTTGTTTTTGCTAGACAATAATTTGTTTTAAATTAACTTTGCTACATAATTTTAATGAGTTACTCATGTTCTAAAAATGTATGTTACCGAGCATTGACCCTTACCAGAAATAAATTTACAATGCAGTCATTTACTCTATAACTGGCGTTAGTTCATTCCATTTGAAATATGTTGGAAACAATAAACACTAAATCCAAATATAGATAGTTAGGAGCATTAATTAATTATCAGGGTGAATACCCGGAACAAGTCTTTGTCCTCCCTCTTCATTGGCTGAGTGAATGTACAGTATTTAGTCCCTGAAAAGTGATTTAAAATACATTTTTATAAAACTAAAATTATTTTTTTTTTACTTGTAAATATAAAGTGAAAGGTAGAAGAATAAAAAGTTTATTGAACAAACGAATACAATTTTACCACATAGAGTTATTGTGTGTGTGTTAACATAATCATTTCAAAATAACAAAGAGTATAGCTTTTCTTATGTGTTTAAATATTTCAATAAGTATTCAAGATTGTAGCCTTAAGATATAACGTGTTTACAGTATAAACAGTCTGTTTAGTTCACGCAGGAACTTATGCAGCGAATCTGTGCAACTTGTCTTAACAAGTAGCTATCTAATACTTTGTAAATATTTAAAATCTCTTTGAAGTTATGTTGATGTTAGGTACACATCCGCTAACTTGTTGCCCATAAACCGCGATCAGATTACTAAAATGTAAGTCACAACTGGCTCCTAGTTTGAATGTAAAACAAGTTTCAACTAAACATTTATCGCTGTTTTTATTTAACG
Organism: Philaenus spumarius; assembly: GCA_018207615.1. Classification (NCBI taxonomy): domain Eukaryota; kingdom Metazoa; phylum Arthropoda; class Insecta; order Hemiptera; family Aphrophoridae; genus Philaenus; species Philaenus spumarius. The sequence goes on along the minus strand of JAGFPH010003903.1, from coordinate 52,191 downwards.
AGCAGATTTGAATTATAATACCATTATAATAAACCGTTACTGCAAATAATTTGTAAACAGTTAATTAACGAATCAAATATAGTAGTGACATGCTGTTACAACATTGCTTCTTGGCCATGTAATTTGTCATTTGAGTGATTATATTATTCTTTAAATACAAAGACAAATATTTATATTTTATTTTTGTTGTGTTTTATTTATTTAGTATTGTTATTATTAATTTTGTTTTGATTTATAATTTATACAAGACAATTTGAATATTCTGTCTTGCTACCTAATATGTCAGGCAATCTGATAGATTAGTTACGGTATGTGCATTGGCTAATAATTTATAATTTTCAATTTACCGAATTCAAGTTTTTTTACAATAACAATTTAACATGGGTTGCTTTTATTTTTGAAATTTGAATAAGATATATTTTTGAGTTTTTATATTGTCTAGATGTGTATAATAATATTTGCAAATAGTAATTATGTTATAACTTTAATTGTATTGCTAAACAAGTTATAAATTTTAATAATTAATTATTTATGTCTCTTAAAATTGTATTAGGATATATATTTTGTTTTACCTACTACATACAGTTAATGTGTTTGGGGTTGGTGAACAGTAACAAAATTAATTATTTGACAAGAAAGAAATATCAATGAACATAACATCTAATAAATACAATTACGTCTGCATGTAATACATAGGGTTTCTCTCTGATTTTACAAAAAATAACTAAAATACATATTTAAGTTGTTACGTACTTTTAAAAGACTGCAAATGAGTTTGGTTGAATATAAAACTACAAGCTGGCCCGATCCGGCTTTGTACGGATAGACAAATCAAAGTTAAATGCATATTAAAAAAACTATATAATATCAATAAATATAAATTACACTATGTATTTCTTATGGGGATTTTTAGTAACTTTGACCCCTCCAAACCAACCTAAAATTTAGATTTCTTTTTAAAGCTTTCTTAGCGAGCACTTAGGATCCTAGAGGACGCTACATAAAAAATTGCATTCCAATCCGTTCGGTGGTTTTTGAGATTGCGTGATGAGTTAGTGGTATAGATTATTAATATCTCATAGTATACATTAGAGGTGAATATCTTCAAAATTGGAAGAAAGATGTTTTTGCTGTATTTGAAGTAATAATTGGAATCAGACCTGTAATTTATAAATTATTGTGAACGTTATAGTTGGTCATGGATGCATTATTATAATAGTTATATTATTCTTTAAACCCAAGACAAAAAATATGTATTTATTTTATAATTAATGTAATTTATTAATTATTGACAAGGTCAATAAACACTTCTAGCATTTAATACAAGTTAAAGTACAAGTTAATACTTGAAATGTGTGTTACGAGTATAAAATATGTTTAGTAAATAATGTGGTTGATGAGGGGAATTACTGTCAATAACAATCTGGTCTAAAAAATGCAACAACAAAAACAAACAAATAACAACAAATGAAATGTGGCCATTGTAAATCGAAACATATAACAAAAAGACATATTACAGGAAGTTAAAAGTTTATTAAACTGAGTAATAAACTCCTTACAAACAGAGGAGAGGAATTTTGTATGTAAAATAGCAAAGAGATTAGCCTTATGTTGGAGTTTAAATGTTTCAAAAAGTATTTAATATTGTAAGTCTTAAATACATGGATAAACAAGATTGGTTTCTTCCAGATCACTTGTAAATTATTTAGAAAATCTGGTATTTACCGATTACTGTACAACAAAAACAGTAACTATTAAAATAAGCTAAGTAATTATTTAACTGGTTAGACTTATCTTGAGTAATATAATTTTTATATTTGTTTTCATTCGGATATTGTTTAAATATTCTGTCAAAATAATTATATAAATTGTTTAAGTAAATAAAACAATTCGAATTTCTTTTTATTCTGCTTAATAATTGTATATACTATTTTAGCAAAAATAAATATCAACTTATCAAAGCAATTACACAAAAGTACATTTCCATCCACGATCAATTAGCAAATAATGTTAGAGTTTGTTTTTTTATCCACATCACTTTATCTCTAAATACGAGGGCGAGTTTGATTTATAATAGCAATTAGTTAGGATCAGGGATTAAATACCCAAAGGGGTGACTAAATGGCGTTACATCCTCTTAATGTATTTCCCCAACAAATTGGAACAAATATTAAATTAACTCTTTTGTTTTTCGTTTGTTTGTGAAAAATAGTTTCCTGCCAATATACAAATTATTTTACACTACAATGTTATATAACTATGGAAGTTAAGCGACACTTTAGTGTCAAGAGTTAATTATACATTTTCAAACATCAAATAATTGTGAAAAGCATTTCTGAATTTAATATTTTCCATTTCCTGACACAAAGATTGCCTCTTACTATAATTGGTTTTGTTTCAATATCACTATCTTGAGAGTGAAATTTATCCCTTAATATCTCATGCTAAAAGACGGTTTGTCTAAGTAACTGATTCGTAAGTACTACATAGTTTGCAATTTCTAACGGACCACATACCCATATTTTTCTGCATTATAAATATTCTAAGAAAGTTAGTCTGAACGAATGCACTCGATTTTATTACTGAATGGAGTAAATGATGCACAGGAAATTGAGAGGTAAAAGCTCTCTGAACAGAAACATTAATTAAGTTGTATTATATCTATATAAATATTTATATATAAACCTGGTTATCCGTCTTGAAAATGTGTATGTAGTGTGACACTACGCGTTTCGGGAACAGGTTCCCATCTTCAGGTTTAGAAAATACGTTAGTCAGCTTCTATTAGTAAACATTGTCAGAATACAAACCTGGAAAATGTTTACTAAGTTGTTACAGTAACTCCATAGAGTTGATACTTCTATATATTTACTACATTAAAGCATTTAAGATTGTTTTAATCTAAACACCTGATATAGCTTGCCCCAACTACACTTCTTCTTTTGCGCATGATGTTTCTGACCTCATTACATTGCATGCTTATCAGATTCTCCTCCAATTGGTGGATAGTAATCTTGTTTTTAATTAAAGTAAATAATTTGTCCTGGTTATTATTGTTTATGCTTTTAATTTTCACCAGTTATACTAGTGAAGTAGGAGTAGTAGTCTCAAGCATGTCTATAACGACTTCAGCAAGGCTAGAAGTTGTGCATCTTGGTCGTATCAATGTAGATGATGCATAACTACACTTACTGGTCTACATCCATACAAAAAAGTTTTTAACATAATAGAATATTGGGAAAAATATAAATAACTTACTATTAAAAATATAAATAACCTAACTGAAGAACAGGTTACAAATAAACCCTTATCAAAACCAACATAAAATGAATGTAGTTATGCTACTTTTATGAGCATTTTTGTAAATCTATATATATTAAATCGAAAACATACTCACTAACACACTAATCACAGTATCTCAAAAACCATACCACTAAGCACCGTGCATTTTTTTACACATACTGCTCATAATCGCTAGAGGTGCACCAAGAAAGAATTTTAAAATGTTTGGCCTTTAAGGGTTGAAACAACCCATACAACAATAAATATCGTTTGTTAAACTTTCCTTAAAGTTATAAAGCTGAAGTTTTTTACATTTATTTCTAGAAAAAAAGCACGTATAAAAAGTAAAGCAGTTTTACATTTTGAAACGTGCAGCTAAGTGGTGAAACTTTAGATAACAACCCCTAAAAACAATAAATATACATTTTTATCTAATTTCCTTAAAGCTAGGGAGCTGATATTTCGTACATTTATTTCTTTTACATTTTTACACGTTCTTCTAAAGGGTGAAAATGTTGTAACAACCCCTAAAACAATAAACATTTATTGTTATATTTTCCTTAAAGCTAGAGATATGAAATTGTTTCCATTTATTTCTTACAAAAGACACACAAAACATAAACCAGTTTTACAACTATTTACGTGCTGCTAAGGGGTGAAAATGTGATAACAACCCCCTAAAAGAATAAATATGAATTGGTATTCTTTCCTTAAAGCTAGAGCGCTTAAATTTGGCCCTTATTAATTTTAAGAAAACATTTTAGATGTAAGCTGGTCAAAACTATCTCGAACTGTGCATTCACATATTAAAGACGTATCTGGGTGATCTGCAACATCCAGCTAAGACTTTGATTTAGCGGTTTTAAAAAAACATGATCTTCACTCTGATGTTTTATTTTTTTATTGATTAAACTTACTCAGCCCCCTACAGTGACGAAGACGATTGACGGGCAGACAGTTGACAATAAATACCAAACTAATTGAAAATGCATGTAATAATTCACTTTTGTGAAATAATAGATGAATGAAACTGAGAGATAAATATTATACAATTTTCTGGAACATAGTGATGTAAAAAACAAATTCCCCGAAGCGAAGCACGGTTATTCAGCTAGTAATTAGTAGTATAAGAGGTTTTAATTCTGAAGCTATAATAATTGTTCTTCATATCATAAATTCATAGGAAATAGAGAGCCCTAAAATTCATGCACAAATACCACAACATAGTTTTTTATATCATGAAAAGAATTGCATTTTTGTTTAATAAAATTCGGGGATGCTCTTTTCAGTTCAAAGGGAATCAATAGGAATAAAAAGTGGTGTAAAACAGTTAGCCCAGTCAATGAAGACCAAAAAATACCCAAGTTCGGAAAAAATTAGGGTAAAGCTGAATTTTACCCAGTTGATAGAATGTCACTAGAGGAACATTTTTTCAAAATTCCCCAAAAATCCCCCTGGAGCTTTCCCCCCCCCAGCCCCCCTCAAA
>JAGFPH010003903.1:22878-33698 GCA_018207615.1 Philaenus spumarius | reverse complement strand
TAACCTCGATTCTGTATTTATGGGCTTTCCTACTGTCATCTTTACTTTCGACTATACGTTGTTATTTACCGTGTACAATTTCCTTTGTAATAAAGTAACTGTAAAGACCTGCTAATAATAATAATAATAAATAATAATAATAAAAAGTGTTTTATTTGAGACATAATTACATTTTTTTTAAATTCCGTTTCAATTAACACTCATTCAGCTATGGTCCGTAGGCCGTCTGCTGGGTTGGCACTTTTAATTAATGAACTACAGGCTTACATAAAAATAGTCTAACTAAAAAATTTTAACATGAGTTCCAAAAAAAATAACAAAATCACAAAGAATAATAATTATTGGCTATGTGCCTATGTATAAAGAAAACCTAAACTAACAATTACATCATTTATAAAACTAAAATAGGAAAAACAAAATTAATAACATCAACAAAACTAAAATCAAGAACTTCTGCAATAACCATGGTTGAAAAAACCAAGCATACACATGATAACATTCTCAATATAGGTTACCCAATTAAGAAGAAAACATTACTTCCTAAAACAAAAAAGTCAAAACCAAAATTTTTGTAAAAAAAAAAAACCCACAATATTTTAAAAATGAAACAAAAAATCACAATTAACCTGAAAATTAAAACAAAAACCTAACCAAACATAGTATAACAAATCATATAGTAGCTTTATTTACGCATCATTATCATTTTATTTATAACTAAACTCCCTTACCCAATCCCACCTATATTGCCATGCGTCTTTTAAGTATTTTCCGAGACTTCGCCAATCCCGCCCATTTAAATACTCTTCAAATTCATGTTTTTTAAGTTCTTTTTTTGCAAACCACCGAAATCTAATATGGGCCAAAATTGGACATCTTGCAACAAAGTGAAATACGTTTTCATTTTCTTGCAAATTGCAAAGAGAACATATATACATTTGACTCATCCATGGTTTATAGTTTAAATCAATCGCTTCTACTCTAGCTTTAAACACCCAGCGTATGACATTTAAACAGATCTTATCACCAATATAAGATTTGTCACGCAGTTCAAGGTTTAATGACCCGTATTGTTGATGATACTGTGACCTTCTAGCTGCCAAAACAAAATTTTCCCTTACCTCTCTACTAACTGACTACAAAATAAATAACAGCTGACTACTATCTAACCCCTCCCCTGCACCTGAACTTCTCATAATATCAATGTTATACTTTCGGCCTAGTGTTTTTATATTCTTAAACCAAGAAACATTCCTATCTATCACTTGCCTAGCAAGTATATTTGGCAGTCGGTTTGGTAGCAATCGTAACACTCGTAGTATATAATTGAAATGCATCCCAAGTGTGTAAATGTACTCTTTCTCCAGCCCTGTTTCCACGTATAATGCATAATTGGGTACATTATTTGGTAACTGGAAAATTCTTTTTACAAATAGACGCATAACCCCTTCAAGTTTATCACTTTCGCAATATCCCCAAACCTGACACCCGTAACACACTACTGCACGTATAATAGACTTGTAACAAGCGAACTTAACACTCAGCGGTACTCTGTCATCCTTAAATAAATTACGCCATAAAATATTCATAAGCAATTTTGCAGAGGAACTCTTTTCTGTTAGATGCGGTTCCCATGACAATTTTGTGGTCAGTGTTACTCCTAAATACTTATATTGATTTACAATTTCTACTTCACTATTCTTATATTGCCACCTGTCATTAAATCCCAATTTACCACCCTTTCTGAAAACCATGATTTTAGACTTATTTAAATTTACTTGCAAATTCCAAAGGTCACAATAATGTTCAAGTTTACCGATCATAATTCTAAGAACAGAAGCTGAGGGTGCTACCATGACAATGTCGTCAGCATACATTAAAACTCCAACTTTAACACCATCAAAATTACACCCCACCTCTACAAATTCTGTCAAGTCGTTAATGAACAAAGAAAATAACAACGGGCTTAATATACAGCCTTGTCTCAGACCCGTAGATGTCCCAAAACAATCTGATACACCTGTTTTGCACCATACACCCACGGTTGTCCCACTGTATAAATGTTTTAACCCCTTCAGCATGTGCGTAGAGACACCCAAACAAGTTAACTTGAAAAATAACGCGTTTCTGTCAATAGTGTCGAAAGCTGAAGAACAATCGACAAAAAAGCAGTATAATTTACCTTTCTTCAACGACAGACGCAAATTTATCATACTTGTCAGACTGAACAAATTATCAACAGTGGAATATCCCTTTCGGAACCCTGCTTGAAACTCACTCATGATCCGCCGTCCACCCACCCACTGTTGCAACCTATTATGCAGTAAACTTGTATATATTTTTGCAATACTATCTATAAACGATAAACCTCGGTAATTTTCCACATCGTTGACGTTTCCCTTTTTATGTAAAGGGAAAATAATACTTTTTTTGAAACTATCGGGTACTTTTCCGCTTTTATAAATTTCATTATAGGTATATAACAACTGAACCATAAAGGCCTGAGAACCATTTTTGAAAAATTCGTAGGGAACCCCATCGTAACCAGGAGCTTTCCCATTTTTTACCTTAACTAAAACAGTTTGTAATTCTCCCATGGTAAAATCCCCATCCAAAAAATAGTCTACGACAAAAGGCTCTGCATATCAGATCGCACCCGATAAGATCGGCGGATTCAGAAGATTTTCAAAATGTTTCACCCATCCATCAATCTTAATATTTGCTGTTACCTTTCTACTTTTCAGCTTAAAACTATTTATCGCTCCCCATAGGCTTTTGCTATCCTTAACTTGACATATAGACAAATATATATTATTTTGATACAATTTCTTTTTTTTCTCTGCATAAAATTTTAAACTCTTTGTTTGATTCGACGTACAATTTCTTAACTTCTACAGAATTTGTTTTCCTAAATAAATTTAACAACCTAAACACTTTGCGTCTAGACGCCAAACATTTAAAATCAAACCAAGGTTGTTTCTGAGTTATTGCACCCGATATGTTATTTTTATACCCTTGTTTTAAATATGAAGCTTTACGAATACAGTCAATTATTCCGTCAACATTTAACTGGCTGTTCTCCATAAACCTGAAGTCAGCCACCGATTCTTTAATTTTTTCCCCATAAAGCATACTATCCTCCTTAGTCCACTTCAACCTTGGCATTAGCGACAGTATTGTTTCCCCCCTCTTATCTTCCGCCCCTCTGCCAATCTTTAGTCGTAATTCGATGGGCATATGATCGGACTCAGTCCGACTAATAACCTTAAAGTTATCTACACTCTGTATACAGTTTACAGACACTATCGCTAAATCAATAACCGAACTGCCTCTACTGTTTATTAAAGTTAATTCCCCTCTACTATCTTCTGAAGTTCTACCATTCAAAATAATTTGTCCAAAATTTTCACACATTTCTATAATTTTACGGCCTCTAGCATTTATAACGTTATCTTTAGTTTTCCTAATACTGCAAAGATTTAAACTACTATAGTATGCCTCGTCTAGTTCTGGTATATATTGTTCGGTAGCTATTCTCCCATTTAGATCCCCCATTATTATTAAATTTTTGTCACAATGATTTGAATTGACAAAAGCATTCATTAACTCAAAATATTTTTCCCAACAATTATAATTTAAATATACCGGTAAAATGCAACATTCATTTGCCCTGTCTCTTATATTAATAACATTAAAATTTTGAATCTGTGCAAAATGTATTACTTTAGCAAATTTCGACTGTAAGTTTATACCTAAAATAATTCCTCCTATTGCCCTTCCAAAATTAGCATTTCTATTAGCATAAATAAACTGTAATTTGAAATCCACAAAACTCCCTATAATATGTTCCCTTTCTTTCTCTTCTACAAAAGTTTCTAATAAAATAATAACATCATACTTACTAACTAACTCAAAAAAATACCTATCTCTAATCTTACTTTTTAGTCCACATACATTGTATGACAACACATTTAAACATTCACCATGTCCAGTGTCCAAAACTGTGTTTGCTATGCGGAACCTCGGATTGGCGTTGTCTCTTCACTTCTCTTCATCCGTAGGGGTAACTGCAACTTCAGGTGTCGGCGTCGGCGTCGGTAGCTGCGTCCTCCGCGGTCCATTTATAGACAGGTTATTGATGAAATCTGTAAAATCATACCCCAGAATTTCCTTAAGTTTCTCAACTCCGTCACTTTTCCCGACCATCAGTTTATTGCCTTCCCATTCAAATCGACAATTGTCTACAATGAGGCGATCAAAAAATATCGGCATCCGACGTTTACCGCGAACTCTTTCTATTTCAGTTCTAACAGCGATTAGATATGCTCGTTTTTGCCTAACATCCCGACTATAGTCCCGGTGTACAACACATCCTGTCCCTTTTAATGTTCTTGTATTAGCCATAATATATTCTAAATCACTGTCATCTGGGAAATGAGCTATTATGGCCCTTCCGTCTTTTCCTATGGGATGCGCCCTATTTACCCACACCCGATCACTACAACCTAAAGTGGTTATGCAAAACTGTCGAACCGTTTCTTTATAGTCCACTCTTCTATCACATTTTAAACCTCTAAAAATAAGATTATTCCTCCTTGATCTACTTTCTAAGTCGTTTAACTTCGAAATTATCATGGTTTCTTGGTTTTTAAGATCGATTATTTGTTGTATAAGTAATTTATTTTCCTCCGATAAACATTTCACATCTCTTGACAAAGCCACCATGTCTTCTTTGGTTGCTAACGTAGCCAGTTTCTTATCTAATAAACCGCTTAAAGAATCCATTAGCTGATTATGTGTAAGATTACTAACTTTTTCGTTCTCCATTTCCAGACTTTTTCGAACACGTCTATCCGGGTTTCCAACTAAATCAGGTGAAACTTGCGATCGTAGACGCTTCTGACTTACGGAAGATACAGGATAAAAAAAGCTGATTATTTTCTTATTGTTCATATATACTGTTTCAATCAATATTATACACCAAATTAAAACCTTACAATATAACCTTCACGTTATCTACAGTCAAGCAGTTATCACAGTCCTATACATACACGTAACGACTACCCGAGCAGTAAAACAACTCGCACACAGTTTTAATCTTAAAATCCAGTTTTTATAATAGTTTCATACTTAATATACACTAAAATCAAGTTTAAACTTCGCCGCCAAAACAATACAGTCTATAGAAATACCCGAACAGCTGATTCAACGAATGTCTACCTTCAATGCAATCAGTGCTGCCAACCTAAAAAACGTCAATAAAAGATAGCCCTCCTCCTTAATTCCTTATTTCCATAAATATAAAAGTAAACAAGGTATCAAATTTTCTTATTGTTCATATAAAATGTTTATCCGAACTTTTACGGTTAGAGTCTAAAATTAGAACATTATTATATGCACATCGCGTTGTCTTCTATCAAGCAGCTCTCGCAATACCAGACATGCACGTTACGGCTACACGTTCACTGACCCAACATTCATAAGTTTTTATCTTTAAACACAGTTATTTTAAAAATATTTTCGTACACAATATATTCAGATTCACTCCTAATTTCACTATAGCCTAAATTCAACTTGCTATTCGTCACTAAAATAATCGAAATTATAGAAATACTGAGGAGCTGATTCAACTTAAGTCTCCCTCCAATGCAACCAGTGCTGCCAACCTAAAGACCTGCTAATACATCTATTTCACATTTTATGTTTTATACAACAGTTTAGACTTACTAACACTTTCTATTACTCTTTAGAAAGACGTATTACTGACTATAAATTATATAATACGAGTAATTTACAGCTTTAACCTAGACTCTGTATTTATGAGCTTTCCTACTGTCATCTTTACTTCCGACTATACGTTGTTATATACCGTGTACAATTTCCTTTGAAATAAATTAATTGTAAATACCTACTTATTTCTATCTCCCATGTTATATTTATTTCAATAATACAATGCTTGTAGGTGAAAATAAAACAAGAACCAAATCCATTAATCTAATATTAAGCTGCCCTCTATTGTTCCTTAAAATTTAATTATTTTTTTTTATTCATGGTTCAAAATAATAATCTTATTTTAAGTAACATTGCATTAGTAGGTATAATTTGTACTTCTAATAACTGATATCTAACGAGTTATGTTTTTAACTTAATTTATAGCAAACATAACATTTTATAATGTAATTTAGAGAGGGAATAAATCTTTTTAAGCCATTCTATGTTATTATTTTTAATCAAATATAGATGATTTATAGAAATTCTGTGAGGAAATAAAATAAATATTAACCGAGGAAACTTACAATTTATTTATATTTAATCAACTCCTTAAAACAAAAATATTTCCTATATATTTCTTTTTGTATTATGTATATAGTAAATATGTTACTAAGATAAAAGCAATGTGCCCTAAATAAAGCTTGGGTATACCTTTGTTACAGCCCAGAAATGCTTTCAGCTTAATTGTATTAGAATGAGCAGGGAAAGGGGCAACGGAATTGAAATACTACATCAATTCTGAATGGTCCATCTCATTCAGTCAGTAGTAGAAAATAAATACAACCAAATGTTGTACACAGTGGTCGGGGTGACTCCGAACGATGCTTTTACTGACTTTAGCATTTAAGTAAGCACAATTACTATAATATCTTACTTTAACGTAGGTTACACTAACTTAAACTAGTTTTGTAAAAATAAACTAAGTTTAGTAAAGCAAGTTGACTAGTAATGTTATAATCTATATCGTAGCTTAAAATGAAAAAAATCTTGAAAATAATTACTTTATTTCATGATGGCAGAGTTATTGTTAAAATTGTATTAATTTTCCAAGAATTAAGTTAAATCTTTCAGCATTCACATAAAAATGTAAATTTAAACAAACTTGTAAATTATTGTTTCAAGTTTTACTTGTGATATAACACGTGTTTTTATTCAAACGCATTTCAGTAACAATTAATTACAACATTTCCATTAATTTATGAGCTTAGGAATTAGTCAAACTATTACTAAACAAATACTAGGCTTTGGCCTTTATTAATACAAAACATTACACCAATATTTAGTTACGAATTGTTTTGCTGTTTATGCCATCAATACTCTAAAATATTTTATAGTACCATGATTGTTGCTTAACCATGATATTTTATAGGTTTTGTTGCTTGTGTTATTAATAATTGTAGATTTATTTTTATGTTGCAATAATTTTACACTATAACACTTACAGAGCAAGGCCTAATAAATTACAACTGAAAAAAAACCGTAGCACAAGACCGAGATTTGAACCCAGGACCTTTAGCTTCCCGTGCTAATAACCTACCCTGATTACACCAGATACTGTTCAATGTTATTTCAGTTGAAATGAAAATCTGTATCTATTCCCAATATATTTAACAATGGTTCTTTATAAATGTCTCTGTTTGTCATTACTACTTTAACATATATTACAATATTAAGATATATTGATTGAATTATTCTAATTAAAGGACATACTACAAGTTTGTGGTAGAAATTACAAAAAATTGTGTTTGTTTTTTAATTATTATGGAATTCTACCAAGTTCCTTCAGTCATCACTATCAATCGTGTGGATTATTCTTTTTATAGTAGTCTTATTGAGATATTATTTTTCTAAAAATAATATATGCAAAACATATACAATGAGAATTAATGTTTCCAGTCCCTCTAAATTCGATGTACCCAAGCTAAAATATATCGATATACATAACTAAAATAATAATGTAAGTCAGTGTATACCCAATGACTGACCCTTACTAAACGCAACACAAATCATAAAAAATAAATCTTTGGATTATTTAAACTAAATGCATTTGTGATTATGATAACCAGTTTACTAAGCGTTTTACAAATACTGTGAGAAAATCAAACTAGACTAAAACGGAAGATGTAAAAGAATTCAATTTCATTAATAAAGTTTACTTAGTAAAAGCCATAAACAAGTCGCTATAATTTTTTTTATTTATTTTATTCTCATCCACATTGTTTACATGATAGTAGATTGTATAGACACCCACATGGATTATCTAGTCAGCTGAATCCAGTAAGCGGTGACAAAACAAAAATGAAATAAAAACTTACTTAACTAAAATTTACAGTTCGCAATAATATATATATTTTAATTTATTTCTGCATTACTATGATCTGTGCACAAAATAAAATAAAACAAAACCCAAACCTCTTAAACTTTGACATGAAAAATTAAACATATAAATTTCTTATACGTAGTCTACATACATCCAAGTCTGTGATGAAACACTTCAAGAAAATTGTCAGAAGTGAAATAGGTCTACAATAATAAAAGGTTAAATTATGAACCCAAAAAAAAAACACTGCAAATAATTAATATGGCAATTAATTTAAAATGTTGATTATATGATTTGTTTTATTTGTTTTCAATAGCATCTTACTCGTGACATTTTTAACAATAAAATATTAAAACTTCTTATACATATTAGAAGATAATGTCTAGTTTCAGTTGTGTACGTTATCTGCGTTGATAATACTCTACAAATGGTCAGACATTAAAAGCTTCTTGAGGAGTATTAATTACATAGCGTTAACTATTAACAACACGCATGAGGCAGCACACTACTCGTGACATTTAACATTAAACTCATCAATATGCATCTTAGAGCGTGAAGGCTTTATCCTAATTGTTGGTCAAGTATTAGTTTGAATACTCGATTATCGATCTTGATAACCTAAGCCGATTAGCACCATTTGTAAATATCCTAACCTTATAACACATTGTTGTCCTTGATTTTATCCCAACCAAAAAAATTCCGTTTTAAATTTCACTTACATTTTATTCTTTTACAAATTCAGAAAACTTAAAGGAATATAATACTGTATAATAATAATATGTAAATATAATAGCTTCAAAATAAACATTGATGTTTCATATTATTATAATTTATATATTAGGCTTACAAAAGAACATACTGCTTTCTTATTATTTTACATTGCTTACTGATTGTTAATTTTACTGAAAATATTCAATTCTACTATACAGACAACAAAAGGGATGTTACATTAAAAAAAACATGTAACTAAGGTAGTTGATAACAAAACCATCAAATTAATGCAATAATTTGGTTTGCACTATTTCAGCCAGTTTATCTGCTACGCCGTAGATGGTAAAATTTTTTTTTAAGGGTAACTAGTTGAGTACTTTAGAACAAGAATGTTTAAATATTGCTTCAATGCTGCATTAAATGAGTATGCAATATTATAAATAATATCAAGACAAGTTGACAGAGACATTGTTTCGTTGTTTAAGTTTCTACATTGAAATAAATATTTCAGTATTTCACTATAATTACTTATTTGATCTTGTAATATGATAAATTCAATAAAGATTAAAGTTAGTTAAATGAACAAACAGTAAAACCAAATACAGTTAATCTCATCAATTAAGGGTTATCTGGGTGAATCTGCTAGAAAGGGTCTTTGTCCTCCTTTTTGTATTCACCGATTTAATTTAAACTAATTGGACTCTGAAAATACACAAAAGAGGTTTAAAAATAAAAGTTTATTAAAACCACTTTATTTGGTTGTTTTTTTTTATTAAAAAATAATTGTAACTAAAGTAAAGTTACGTAACTAAGTACTTAATTAAACGTATTTTTAAATAAATAAAATTATGAGAACTTTTGAATTATTTCCAAAAAATAGATAAAATATTTCAATAGTGTCTTACAGAGTTATTGGAAAGTAATTTGTATTTACTGATTTATAATTTTTTTATAAACTTAATAAAGCTGCATTAAGTATTTGAATCAAATTTGTTGAATACAAAAACAGCATTCTTTTCCTGGAGCAGATGTTCTTTTCCATTTATACATTGTGCTGCATTTCCTAACTGGGTGCCATTAATCTCCTCTAGGTTTTGAACAACTGATTCTTTTAGTTCTTCAGCTGATGTTGGATGGGTAACACTCGGTACTTTAAAAAGCCCTAAAGGTAAAATAACTTTGGGTATATTGCTAGAGGACTCTGAATTATCCAGACATTGTCTTCAATGTACACAAGTTCTAATACATTAATAACCTTTCACTGGTTTGTAATAGTGTACAGCTGCTTCATCGTGCACATTCTCTACAACGAGCTGTTATAGCTCTGCAATTACCTTGTGAAGTAAAATTGTAGAACAACTTTGTTTACAACTGAACTCTAAGAGAACCACAACCATACTGAATATTTTAAAATATTTACAGATCCATTTAGATGAAATTCTGCGGATTTCTGGTAAAAGGACCTACTTCCTATTTTAGGGTAAACAAGAATTAGATATACTGACATGTTGCCCAATCTAAGTTTCAATTTAACGGGATAAGTATTACGGCCATTTTTAGAGTTATGTTTAAGTAATAGTAATAATATTAATGCTTTATTTTATAATGAATATTATTATATTTTATAATTGTTAAAGTCTGTCGGTTGGTATTGTATAGATTTTCTTACAGTTTATGGTTAACATCTTTAGCTATATGGGTTAATTTTTTTTATTTATTATTATACCATGACCAATCTATACAGATCGACTAATGATTTATCTATCTTACTATAGCCACATGAGGTGGTAGTCATCAACAAATGACTTCCCTATCGGTAATATATCTATTTTCACATCACAATCAAATTTTAAAATTACATATTTTTATAAATTAAAACTATTTACACTAACTAGGTAAGTTCATATGTTTTTTGAAGTGATAACTTCTATTGGCCCGTTGGGCACTTTCGACTTGGCTATGTTTTCGAAATCTCGCGTCACGCCAGATTTCTCGCGAGATCTTGCATCACGCCAGATTT
>JAGFPH010003903.1:2662-22868 GCA_018207615.1 Philaenus spumarius | reverse complement strand
TTTCTCGCGAGATCTTGCATCACGCCAGATTTCCCGCGAGATCTCGCATCACGCCAGATTTCTCGCGAGATCTCGCGTCACGCTTTTGTTTAGACACAAGTCAGATCGTGGAGAGGGAATATTATTAATACATTATTTACATTTATTAGCATAGCAATCAAATTAACACATAAGAATTAGTTAATATAATATAACAGCTGATTTCGCCCATCATCTGTAATTCTTAAACAAAACCCAGCGTAGATTATATTTTGGGGTTATGTTTACAACTTCAACCATTAAAATTTCTTGTGATGTTAATTTTCTTATATATTAGTTATACAACTAATGTAGGCTTCTATAACTATAAGTTATATGGGCTTCTACACGTTATAAGATTTGCTTTGGGGTTATAAACTGTATATAAAACTAACCTTTGATCATCAATATATTCGTTTATACAAATTTAAAGAAGGATACCTACTGTTTAACTTCGCAAACATTCGTACATCTTTGTATAACATATTTGATTATTCATTTCTTTACTGTAATATTAACAACTTCTAAATCATTTGATCTATCAATATGAAATAAAAGGTAACTAAAAGATAATATTTTTACCTTTCTTTTTTTAAGTCTCCTTTTTGTGGCTATATCCAGAGTAGCTTCCATTTCAGGGTTTTCATGTGAATGCAATTTCTGATTGTGTTTAAATGCTTTCTTTAAGACCTTATCGACGACTAGGTTGGTGCGCAAGTCACTGTGCAGATCCTATGGGTTACATGCAAAATATTTTATCTTAACGCTAACAACCATACGTTACTTAAAATAATACGAAATAGTTATGATAAGCACGACAATCGTACATAACTACATTTACACGCACACCTACACACACACATACACACCCCCACACAAAATACTATTTACAAAGTATTTTCTTTTCGTAGCAGATGATAACTAAAAATGTATTGATTATGACAACTAAGTAAAGATTACCAACGATAATATAAATATCAAGCAAAGATTGCAAACAACAATAGGCCTATTAACAAAAGGAGCAAGGAAATGAAAGTAAAGAAATATTCGCTACATTAGTAGTTGAATTCCTGTATGGATTCTTATCTATATTGCCAAGACCGTTCCACATACCGAGCATGATACCCGTTAAGATGTTGAAAAAATTCCTTTAAACTCAACTTCAATTTCCCGATATATTGCTTTCTAATTGTTCTCAATATTGGATAAATCTCTCAAAAAGTAGAAATATGTTCTTTGTTTACACAGCGAACAATTATTGTTATTTCCCCCTCCACCCAAGGCCAGAAGTTTAAACTATACTTATTAATTCATAGTTTATTTAGTTTGCAACCATTTTGTTAATGCAGGTTTTTGGAAGGCCTACAGTTAGTCTAATCACATTGGCTTAGATTAGACTCAGAAGTAATATCCATCGATTTCAAGTAGCCAATCTTATTAATGTTAAGATTTTTTTGTTACTTAAGAAGTCGTATTAAGTCATAACTTTTTAAAACCAAAATACTATATATTAATAAGCTACAAGCTTTAAAAGCCATCAAAATTTAAACTTCATATCTTAGCAACTAGACGAGGGAGTCACCAAATTTTTACATTTGGTTTTTAAGTAATGTTTTTATTGTGCATCATTATTTTATAAGATTTTTCCATCAAAGCGTAGCTTAACCCAATTCAAGTGATAACAAATCAAAATTAAATCACTTGGACCTGTTTTTTTCTGTTATATATTATTTGCCAATGATACATTCGTCTTTTAAGAATGAACCATATTTTAGTCTGACTGTTATCAAAGTTTTGGGAAATTTTTCGACGTTAAGTTATCCAAATCCAGTGTTATTTGACAAAATATGTTTTACTGTAAAGTTATGATTGATTTACCTAATTTATTTATCTACTTGTAAACATTTTATACACCGACAAGTCCAGAACCTAATATAACTATGTGTTGGGAGTTGGTCAACAGTAACAAAGATCGTTGTTATGGAAACAAGTATACACCAATTACATCTACATAGTAAAGTCATTTTCTCGCAGATTAGACTACAAATAACTTGTACCAATCTTACAAAAGAATAATTAAGGGAACGGAAGCAATACTGGGCCACATAGATTGGTACTGTTCAAAACTTACCTTAGAATTTAAATATCACCAAAAGCAGGAATATTTCAGCTTATCTCTTACAATGCACAGGATACCTAAAGGTTACCTCAATAAACTATAGAAATAGGTATAATTTTAGGTTTATTAACCAAGTTAAGTAAAAGTTTATATGCCCTTAATACAAAAAAATTTGAGATTTAAAAAAAGAAAACATATATATTTTATTAAATTGAATTTAAAAACCCTCCCCAAAAATAAAAATCAAAGACCCTCCCTTTTTAATAATAATTACAGAAATTATACAAAAGATTTACAAGTTACAAAATTTTAACATGAAATACCATGGATTTGTTTTAAGAATAAATATATATGTCGTTGGCCAACTCTAAAAGGTAATTATATAATTAAATAAATAGACAAGATTAATTATGAGACGTCTCTCTATATATATAAAAAAAGGTGTAAAATTTCTAATGTGTAGCCCTTAGGGCTAAGGTCCGAAATGTGCTAGCTTGCTCCTCCCAATTTATTAAATACTAACATATCCTAAATAGTACACATATACAAAAATTACTTTCAAAATACAGCCTATTTAACAGTTAACATAAAAGGAAAAGAACAACTGCAGATAGTTCTCATTTTAAATTAAGTTCTGTCTCTAATTAAAACACTGTAGAAATATTTTGTTTAAATTTTTTAAAGTTCAGTTGGAAAGTAGGCCTTTTCTAAGCGTAGCTGTTGCAGGTTATGCCATTGTATTAAAACATTCCCTGGAGTTGGACCAGTATAACTGTATAACACAAATAACAATTTCTTTTTTAGAAAACTTGCAGTTATTTAAATAAGCATAAAATGATAGTTCTTTGAGTTGGCTGTTTTATTGAAATTTGTAGCACAAGATGGCAAATTGCTACTTAGATTGTGATGGTTAATATAACATGTGTAATGTTGCATAAGACTGTCTGTACATGTTAGGTAAGCCACATGGTAACATAAAAGAAATGTTAACGTTTAGTTACATATCAGCAATATTTTGCTTATAGCTTATTAAAAGTTTTCAATATCGGTTACACTGTAGAAATACTACACAGTTATAGTTAATTAATGCATAACACTTTAGGCTTGTTTGTGGAAATATGTTTAGGCTTTAGCAATAACCAACATGATATCGGCTTTATAGTTTTTGTAGGCTGTAAGATTTACATTTAAAATTTAGGCTGTAGTAAAAAAAAATACATAGGTTTCTTTAACAAATTGAACAAAATGAGTCAGGAAGTTGTACATGAACAAAAAGTGGAAATAACCTAATTAAGTTTTACAAGTAATATTTTATAATTATTAAGGTAAAGCTAAAATATTTCTACCTGGTATCCGGAAAACAAAGGTCTAGAAGTAATTCATGTTGTTCAGCGACACACCGTCGTTAATCGCGATCAAATTATTTAAAGTTTAATGACATGACTACCACTTGGCAGCGTCTTAAAGATTCGTTCGTAACGGTCTAATGGCCGACCTTCTACCAACCCTCATGACAAAGCGAATTTTAACTCAATAGATAAGGAACAGCTGATGGGTTACAAAATGCTATGGCATACTAAAGCAGTGTGTACGGCTTCAGATACCGTACGGAGTCGAGGTCTGGCGGAGAAAAGGATAACTATTTGGGAACTGTCGGTAAGGACAAATGATAGAAGTTGTAAGTTGTTGATGGGACGTTACAAACTAAACTACAACCTATGAAAGTATGGAAAATATTTAACTGTATAAATAATTTTGGCAGACTATAAACTATATTATATGTAATAGAAATACAGTTTGTAGAACATGTTCTATCAAGTCTGCAAATGAACTGCAGTCATTATTTTAAACTAGAAAACGTACGTGAAAAATCACAGGCGGATTAATTAGATACACATCAGAAATACATCATTCAACAAAATACTATATAAAAACCACACACTTTATCTAGGCCTACCTAACTATGATAACGGGGATTTTTAACTCGGTAAATGTGTACAATTACTACTGTAGTCATTTACTGTACTATAAAACTGTAGGAATATTTGTTAAAGTTTTGTATTTTATGTTATTATATATTTAAATATAGATAAAGTTATTATCTTTGAATTGGTTTTTATTTCAAATTGATAGATCAAATGATTTAGAAGTTATTAATATTATAGTAAAGAAATTAATAATCGAATATGTTTATATTATGTTATTTGAAGGTATACTAATGTTTCCAGAGTTAAACGAATATGTATTTCTTCTTCAAATTTGTATACACGAATATTTTGATGATAAAAGATTGTATTTATATACAGTTTATAACCTCAAAGCAAATATTATAACGTATTATAACATATATTACTTCATTCATTTTTTTAAATGAACTTCATAAAAATTGTAAAGATTGAAGTTGTAAACATAACCCCAAAGTATAATTTAAACTGAGTTTGTTTTAGTATTACAGATAATGGGTGAAATCAGCTGTTATATTATATGTTATTCACGTACGTACATATGTACGTACGGAAGAACACTCGCTTTAATAGGATTAAAGAAGATGCAAGTAAACAAATTATGTAATAAAATAAAAAAACACCATCCGCCCGGTTAAACTGAAAACTTAACAATAACGCAAACAAATCAACCCTTTCTAACTATTTATTTATTTGTTCTTTTTAAACTCTGAATATTGAAATAATGTTGTTATATTTGAAAACTGTAATAACCATCTCAAAGCATACAACAGAGGTAATTTTATAAAAATATGAAGTTTTATTTCACCTTGTTTAAAGTAGTGTTAAGAATCGGATCTGTATTTTGTGAATTGCATCGGTCAAATCCCCAGAGAAGACTTCTGTATATGTAACACATATAATACAACATAAATTATCGTATTACTAAAATGTAGTACAAGTACAAAACTATTTTATTATGTTGATTTAAAAAAACTATACTCAGCAATGTTGGAGTAAATATTTTCAAATATTTAAAACAATGGTCTAATTTTTTGTACAGTGATAAAAGGTTACGCAACAAATAGGTATACAAAGTTTGAGCTCAATATCTATTCTACTTCCAAAAATATTAAGTATTGTGTAAAAAACACATACGGACAGACAGACGAAAATATAAGCACCCATGTTTATATTGTAAAATATGCTTGTCTGGATCCCAGGAACATATCCACAAAAGGGGTCCAGAGAGTTCGGATACACTCTGTATATGGTTTGAGAATAAACTGTATAAACGTTGTTTCTAGTAACGCTTTACTATAATAGTATTGTAATTAGAACTACTGGATGAATTAATTAAGAACCTATAAGAAATTACAAATATTTAAGTTAAACTCGTTGTATACAAAACGTTCAGCCTGTTGTTACTTTTTTAAATTTACTTGGTATACACTTTTTGTATTGATTACTATTAGACTCAGAGCTCATCACAGACTATGATTTTTTTTAATGTAGAATTTAAAAAATCTAAAAAAAAATGTGCAAGTAATCGTTAAAAACTAAAGAGGCCAATCAAGCATTGTATGTTTGGATGACACCTTAATTGTTTGGATTATTATCAAACCACTTAGAAGTTACATATAACTAAAAATTGGTAACACTAATTTTATTAACGTCTATACATACTTCCAACTGAGTTTTTTTTAAACATATTATTAGTAATTGAAAAATTGGTGTGATTCTTGATCCTTCCAAGAACATTATTTTTATTTTGAAGGCGAAAAACCTGAGTTTCTACTATTGCCTGGAAATCGGAGAAAATGTATATAGCCTACTGCTCATAAATTAACTTTATAATTTTAGTTACAGAAGAAGCACACGGATACAAAAATTCAACATTTAGATTTGACACAACATTGAAATAAATGTATCAATAAATAATATATAATAATAAATAGTATAGGTAACAGAAATAATTTTAAAAAATACAAAAAAGGATGCAGGACAAAACAACTAATTTTAATATTGCCAATCACATTCATTCGGTTGAGAAACGCTAACACCACATTAATTTTCTGCATATCATCACCTAGCATCGTCTGAATGCAATTAGGTTAGTGAAACATCTTATGAAGATACTTTACTTTTATACACTCTACAAGAAGGTGCTTGATGAAAAGAAAATTATTACAGTAAGGACAAAGTGGTGGATCTCCATGACTCATCAGAAACCAATGAGTTAACACAGACGAAAAACCCCACTTCCTCTAGATGGCTTTGGCGATTTGAAGATATCCATGGCCGATCACTATCCTTAATTTCTCAGAGTTTATAATTTTGTACCACTGCCCAATCTTCTTAACATTGTAGAAATAATGGTTACTTCAAAATGGACACACAAAAGTCAAATCATATCACAACTTTACGTTAAGCACTAAGTGCGTGGCTTCCTTAGCAGCTAGTATTTCCTTGTTCCAGGCGTGATGGATTCAAGAGCGCTTCAGAAAAATTAAGGAGTACCGATGTTGGTAATTCAGTATCAAGTGCCTAGAGTATTGCAATCAGTTCTGCTGTACACAAAAAGTGGACGGTAGTAAATATATGAAGCTGTTTTCTGATAAAACAAATGCGCATCCGACTCAAGTGTGTCAAGTTTAAAACCATCAGGGAAAATTGTATTACTTGGTAGGTAAAGATGACACAAACTCATTTATCAGGAGTAGTTTGTTTTATGTATCTACGCAGCGATTGACATATATGGCTTACAAATCATCCACCAAGCAAAAACAACATACATAATAGATAGAACTAAACCCAGACAATTCAGGATACGGATAGTTCTGATTTCATAAGGAGCCGTACATTGTGTCTCGAATTCGTATCTACAATTAACGGATTTTGCAATACGGTATCATAAAATTATGTAGTATGCAAAGGTTTAGAGCGTACGGTACACATTTACGACAGCTGTAACTGTTGCCTACGTCACGTGACTGATGAAATATACGTCCTGCTACCGTAATAGGGCGGCCAGTACATCGTTTACGTTTAACAAGTACGCTTCCAATTTGACAGATTTTGTATGAACTGGTTGTAAATGGAAGCAGAACCACCGTTGAAAGAGAAATCACCTTGTGATTTTTCATTTTCAGACTAAACTATAACCAGTATCGCAAATTTTCTTCAGAGATCAACACTTCTTACTAAAAGACACTTATTAGTTCGTTATTTTGTGAAGTACTAATTTACATATTTGTTTAGATGGGTGAATTCCAAACACATATTAGAAATAGGTAACACCAGGCCCGTAGCCAGCCGTAGGGCCCGACGGGCCCGGGCCCCCCCCCCAAAATTCCGTGAACCCTAAAATTTTCCTAAAGATGTGAGTCATGTTTTAAAAATATGTCTATCGATAACAAGCCATATTTTTTATGACAACTTCACGCCTGTGAGACATATATAATATCTCTATTAGAACATTTGAACAGAAGATTACTTTTTGATCTGGATCGATTATCTCGAATCCGATCATGAAAAATTGCTTGTGAAACATAAAATACGCTTTTACTAGACAAGTCAAGTGTTGGTTTACACACAGTTTACTGGTGTTTGAAATTTCCCGCGCAATTTTTCGTGATCCAATTCGAGATATATCGATCCGAATCAGAACTCACACTCAGACGACTCAGTTGCAGTTTCGATAAGCAACTGTTACGCCTGTAAGTTACTGTTACAGTCTGGCGTAAATTAAATATTGTTTACGAAGAATCGAAATTGAAATGAAACGTGCACAAGGCCAAACAAGTATTGTTGGGTTTCTCAAGAAATCAAAAAATAATGAATTGAAAGGTAAGTAATGTGCATTTTGACCTTACGAATAGCCATAGACATGAAAGTGTTCACATAACCTCAAACGTCAACACTGATTTTTTTTCGTAGTTTTTTAAGTGTTACAAGCGAATATGTGTACAGTGTACAGCTTCATAAAACTAGTCGTTTTATTTACTTGACGAACATTTTTCTAATGTATAGTTTTTCGCAAAATTCATATTAATTCAAATAGATTAAAATAACTCTTAGAAAAACTAGAAACTTTTTGTTTAAGTTTCTCCTCATTGTCGCATCAGTGACACTGTTTTCTCGACAGTAATATACAAAATTGTAATTGTCATTTAAATATTACAGATGACGATGATTCACATCGTAACGTATTGGATGAACCAATATCTGATGAAGCTCCTACAACTACTCGAGTTTCTAGAAAGTAACAAAATCGTTACAGTAACAATTAAATGATAACTAATGTATACCTACATTAACATTAACATTAAGCTTACAGATACTTCTCCCTGGATTTCCTGCAATTGAAAAAGTAGATGACTTGCATCATCTTTCGCCATAGTTTGATGATCGAGTCTCAGAATCCGCTGTAAAAGCTGAGTATAAGTTGTGGTGTGAGAAATTATCGGGACTCGAGAAAGATGCCGAGGCTTTACAAGTATTGGATTTTTGTGACAAGAACAGATTTCAAACAATCAAATATCTATTAACCGCGTTGGCAACTCTTCCGGTCACAACGGCAAATGTGGAAAGGTCATTTTCGACAATGAAAAGAATCAAGACTTACTTACGTAACTCAACGGGCAACGAAAGACTTAGTGCACTCGCCGTACTGTCAATTCATGGAAACTTAGGTATCGATCCGAATGAGGTTCTTGAGATTATGGCAGCAAAGAAATCGCGAAAGTTAAAATTTTAAATTTTGTCTACTGAAATTGACGCTTTTGTTTGATAATTAATGTGTACGTATGCGTGACTCACAATTAAAATACAGTGATGATATTAATAACAATAAAGCAGTTTTTTCACTAATGAGTCCAACTTTAATAACAAATATCCTTACAAGACACCCATCAACCATTTCCGCCCCCCTGCCCCCAAAAAATTATTATTACGTTTTGGGCCCCCTCCAAACCAAATTTCTGGCTACGGGCCTGGGTAACACAGATGCTTTAACTCATATATTTTATTCTTTGTGAAGAAATTATTAATTTTTGAATTGTAATGGAAATTTTACTTTAAACAAAAAACAACAAATCGTAATAATTGAAATCTATTAAGGATGCAGCTTAGTACTAAAACTACTTGGTCTCAGTAACTGTAAAACAAGTACACATTTTATTTTACATCTTTAGAGATATATTGTAGTTTATTTAAAAACCTCTTGGTTTAATACACTGGTAAACGTACCATGAAGTATATAAATCTAAACAAATACAAATTTAATTATTTAAATTAATTCTGTATAACATTTATAATAAGAACATTTCTTTTACAAACTTTATATTTTATCTCATCAAAAGCTTGTATAGTGGAGATGACAAATTATTAAATATGGTATTAACTCGTATAGATTGTTTTAAATTACTTTTGTAAATTTAGGGTGACTTATTACAATAAATCTGTAAAATATACTAAAGAGGATCAACTTATCACTTAAAAGATTCAGTCATGCAGACTGTCTTGAAAAATATATGTGGTTTAGGTAATTAATTTAGAATGCAGAAAACAACAAATCAGTTTCTGTTGTTTAAAATGTAACTTGCCTTTAATTTAAGCGACAAAAGGTTCTTAGAATGTTCTATTTCACAATATCTTAGAAAATGCTAATGCCTAACTGCACTCCTTCTTATATTAAATCATTCCCAGCTTTCTTATAAAGTAGTAAGATTGGATTCAGAGTGTCATATAGAAGAGAATACATTTTTACAGTTTTCAATTTAACATACAATTTAAATAATTTCATATTTGATTAAAAACATGACTTTAAAACATACGCAAATCAATTATTTTGAATTTTGTTATAATGTAAAACATATTACTTTAAAATGTATAAAAATCAATTTTACCGCTGTTACAATGACTTTAATAACGATTTATAATGTAATAAAACCCTATAATACAAATATACATTATAGATTTATACATAGGTACACAACATTTATATGATGTTACTGTTTTACTGTTGTTCATTAACATACATACAAGGCATATTTACATAATTGTGCTTAGGGGAACCTGAAGGAGCTGCTGTAAATTAGGACAACCATTACATAAAAGTGTTCTATTGATGGTTATTATAATATTATTGTCAGTAACACTTATATTTATAAATTATAACAAAACAAATATTTGAACAAATAAACAAAACAGGCTTATGATATGGATTGCTTGGAACTGGTTTTCCTTAAACATTTCTTATAATTATTTTTATAGTATTGTTCAAAATTAATACATAAACGGTGTTCAAATATGAACGTATAACAAAAGATTATTGTAAAGTTAAACCTTTCTAAAAATCCAACATTATTATAAAATTAGTTTATAGCTATTTTATTTATTTATTTTCTATATTTATTGTAAAACTTGTTTTACTTTTATTGAATGTTATGTGAAAAGGACACCATATGCTCAACGAATTCGCAACTTATTTATTACACTAACAAAAGTGGTAGTGGTAACAACTTTCTCTGAACTGGGAAATTCTCTGTTAAACTAAATCAGAAATAAACGGTACCAGGAACTGGCACATACTTTCTCACAAACACATTTAAATTACTAAACAGATTCACTGTGACTTGTAGGGTGGGGTAGGAGAGTTTTTTTATTAAAGTTGGAGATTAATTAATAAATATTATTATTATTATTATCTAGAGAGAAAACTATTCGATCGATTTCGAAAAAATTTGCACCAAACACGTCAATTAGGTCTTTATAGATGCACGTAAAAAGGTTTTAAATTTTTTTTTTAAACAACCCGCTTTATGGCCAAAAAACCCCCAAAATCAGTTATTATTATTATTAGCTAAACGAGAATTTTCAGAAAGATGCGGGTTTTTGTGTATGGTAGGGCACATTAAAGGCTACAAATAAGCAAAATTTTATCAAAATCGTTAGAGCCGTTTTTTTATTAAAAAATAATAACTGATTTTTTTGGGGTTTTTTGGCTAAAAAGGGGATTGTTTTTCAAAAATTTTCAAAACCTTTTTTCGTGCATCTATACAGGCCTACTGGACATGTCTGGTGCAAATTTGGTTGAAATCGATCGAATAGTTTTCTCTCTAGCTTTTTATACTTTTATTAAAGTAGGCGATTAACTAATAAATATTATTATTATTAGCTAGAGAGAAAACTATTCGATCGATTTCGAACAAATTTGCACCAAACACGTCAATTAGGTTTTTATAGATGCACGTAAAAAGGTTTTGAAAAATTTTGAAAAACAACCCTCTTTATGGCCAAAAAACCCCCAAAAATCAGTTATTATTATTATTAACTAAACGAGAATTTTTAGAAAGATGCGGGTTTCTGTATATGGTAGGGCACATTAAAGGCTACAAATAAGCCAAATTTTATCAAAATCGTTAGAGCCGTTTTTTTATAAAAAAATAATAACTGATTTTTTTGGGGCTTTGGGGCCAAAAAGGGGGTTGTTTTTCAAAATTGTTCAAAACCCTTTTTCGTACATCTATACAGGCGTACTGGACATGTCTGGTGCAAATTTGGTTGAAATCGATCGAATAGTTTTCTCTCTAGCTTTGTATACATACAGACATACATACATACATACAGACATACATACAGACATACAGACATACAGACAGACATTTTGTAAAAACCACTTTTTTGGACTCAGGGGGTCCCAAAACGGATATTTCCACAATGATCTTAACATCGATTTTTTTTGCGATCACTATACTTTCTCTATACTATAGTATAGTGAGAAAGCAAAAAAAGGGAGTTGTTTTTCAAAATTGTTCAAAACCCTTTTTCGTGCATCTATACAGGCGTACTGGACATGTCTGGTGCAAATTTGGTTGAAATCGATCGAATAGTTTTCTCTCTAGCTTTGTATACATACAGACATACATACATACATACATACATACATACAGACATACAGACATACAGACAGACATTTTGTAAAAACCACTTTTTTGGACTCAGGGGGTCCCAAAACGGATATTTCCACAAAAATCTCAACATCGATTTTTTTTGCGATCACTATTAAATACTTTCTCTATACTATAGTATAGTGAGAAAGTAAAAGGAACGAAATTCTATATTCGCTTACTTATGCATTTGTATTTGTTTCAAATTTATTATACTTATTATTTAATTTAAATGTTAGTAATTAATTATTAACGCTTTTTGTATGTAATTACTAACACAATGTTCCAAGCCTCTTTTAATGTTAAAAAAAGAGATCAAATACGAAAATATTTTTGTTTAACATTTTCGTCGAAACTTTCTGTTCGTCGTTACTTGTTATACAAAGACCTGTTTCGTGTGGAGCTTTTTGAAGTTACAAGTTGTACCAATAAATTAACGTAAGTTAACAATAAATTAAGTTCGAGCTAACTACAGGGTTTAAAGCTTTAACGGTTAATGCATCTGAAGGTTTTTCACAAGGAATATAACAAGTTTGGTTTGTACAGAATATGAATAAAAACTAATAAATTGTGAATTGTATTCATAATATATTATATTAGTATAATTTTTATAGAGCGTAGTATTTTTTTTAATTTCGCGTGTAGTTGACCACATTTCATCTGTGAATACTGGGTTTACATTTTTAGATAGAAGTACAAAATAATTAGCAACTCAACTAATTTTCATATTAATATTGTCGAAAACGAAAATACAACTTAGCCGTTTTAACACAATACATGTGGACAGTTACACCCCTGTTTACATAATTGCTACCCTGCGTTTTATTTTATAATATAATTGTATAAGTTATAATTGAACTTGTAGAAGTTTACCAAGATGGTTTTATAAAAACTAAAGAAATAATACAAGTTTGAGGAAATTAACTTTGATTAGTGAGCGACAACCACCAGTAGGAAATGAAAATAGGGCAGATAATTTAATTAAATGCCAATCTCCCAACAAGTTGATTTTTTAAACCGTCTTGTAAAGAGAATTGTTGGTATTATTTTGTAACCAATGTTTATTGCATTTTCATGTTACCACTTAATTAATTACTAATTTAACTGTTTTTAATATTAGTATGTTGTTTAGCATTTAACATTAGTTGAGTGTTTAATGTATTCTACTCTTTGGAACAGTAAATTGAACCTCAACTGTTAGGAATACCGCAGTAATATTTGAATGTATGTATATAACTTATAGCTGGTAGATTTTATTCCTTAGTAACAAATTAAGAACTTAACAATAAGAAATTAATTGATTTCTTGTTTCAATGTAACGTGATAATAAGAGTACGGTTTTTTCAGGTAAGTAAATAAATATCATCAAATGAAAATTAATGTATTGCCAAATTGTATTCGTTAACTGTTAAATCTGTTACATGATAGATACATCTGGCACTTAATAAACTGGATTAAGCACATACAAGTTTTCTTACCATTCACTGTTATTGTATTCAACCAAAGTGACAACATAAAAAAAAAATAGTTAGATTTTACATTAAAAAAAATGTTTTTTGATAAAATATGGATTATTTATTGCGTTTACATGATAGTTTTGCTTTATTTGTAGTGCTTCGTTTTTGGCTCGCTATTAACTAGAATTTTGTTTTCTTTGTATTTAATTTTTGTTATACAATGTTTTAGGAAAGATACAGTTTTCATCTTGAGTAAAGTTATGCATTAAATAAAAACCCGATTTTACAAATACATGACGAACTTCTTGCTCAATTGGCAATTGGCAAGTTGTCTATTTAAGCTTTTCTAAGTGTAATTTCACTTCTCCTTTCTTTATGTTTAGGGTCTTATGGAGAGGTCTGGTAGGGATTACAGCATAAATAAAATGCAAATATACACATTTCGCTAATATAAATCCAATCTTTTTAACGGAAAATAAAGATTACATTACGGACATTTACAATTACATGCTACAAAATTAAGTTCATATTTAATCAGGTTTATTTCGAAATTTTCGTGACAATATTGAAATGAAGCAAATAATGCATGAAAGAAAACTATTAGCTAAATAAAAACATTAATAAGGATTAGCCAGATGAATACGCAGAACAGCTGGTCTTTGTCCTCCCATGAATAATAAATATATTATGTTGTATACTAATTGAATTCTAAAAACAAACAAAGGGTTAAAACACCTTTAATCAAACACTTTAACTAATTTGGTTTTTCCTTTACTTCAAATAATAGAATAGATAATATTATTTAACTTGAATTAAAATTAACATGAATATTATTCTGTTTTCTTAAATAAATTATAAAAGGATATTTCAAAAAATGTATATGATTTCATCACAGATAACAATAATATTTTAGCAATAGTTTACATTGGAGTGAGAAGATTAATCATCAATAACACCATATAAATATGAGTAAAAATACAGGTAAAAATTAACTTTTCTTCCAGATAGAGAAATGAATTTATTAATATATAAGTCTCGTACTTTTTCAGGATAGAGCAGCAGTTTATAACATTTGTAAGGTCCCAAAAAAATCTTTAATCACTTTTAGTGATTATATAAACTATTTTGTTGTTATATTTTAAGTGTATATAAAACTGGTTACCAATTTAGCATTTTAATTTATAATTTTTTCCAACTCTGAAATAAAGCGTCACTGTCACTATTGTAATTGATCAGCTGTTTTTTTATGATTTTGTAATCTGAATTACTCTGTGTTATTGATTCCTACTTACACTGTAGTACAGCTGTTTACCTACAAAGTTAAAAATGTTTGACTTGTACCTCGAGGTAAATCACTGTCTCCAACAACTCAAAGTTACATATGCAAGAAACAACCAACGAAGTATTGCCAATGGATTTTCAGACTGTCTAATAAACTTTAGCTTAGATTATAGGTTGAAAATACAAATTGATGAGTTTAACGATGGAACGTTCATTTTATTAATAGTGCCAATTCTGCTATCTTTAACAATACATGTATGCATTCAGATTTGACTTACCGTTCTGGTAGGAACCGTTCACCTTATATAATAATAAATAATATTAATAATAGTTGTATCAGTAATAGTCTTTCTGAATTCACACTGACAGTGAACGTGCTATATGTATTGCACAAAATGAATATGCTGAAGTCAGAGTTTAGATAGTTAAAGGGGTTGAGCTTGCTTGAGGCTTGATTTTCAAGCTTAAAGTAGTCTGTTCTCAACCTTTTACTACTGCGTGTGAAGAACTACGCTAAGTTTATCTGTTTAAGTTTCAGGCTTTCAGAGGAAGCTTAAGATAAGAACTTATCTGCAATAAACTAGTTATATTCGACAAACCTTCTACACCACTACCATTCTGACAAGTTCGTAAGAGAACTAAATGATACACGACCAGCAGTGGTACCAATAGTGAAAATCCAATCTCATGGTTACTTATTAATTTACTATAGTCTTTCCGCTCGGCCGTGATACCTAGGGGATTTAGCGACTTCTCGGAACTCAACCCCTCACTCCCGACCCGCCGCCGGTGACAAACAATGTCTCACATAGTGGTGCTGTCTCACAGCACTACAAAATTTTTTAATATTAATTTTAAATTTAAAACATTCAAGTTTTTTGAACTCTACAAAACATTCTAAAGAAAATGAGTCCAAATGCGACTGAAGTTATTCATATCCACGGCATGAAAGTCGGCCAAAATTGATGATATTCTGAAATTATTTCTTGTAGTAGGCCTAAATGAATCATAATTTTATTATCAACATTCAAAGTTCACTAAAAAAAGACAAATTATTCAGTTGTGTGTGGAGCTCAGTATTAGTTTGTTGTGCTGTAAACATAGTCTGTCGATTGTTTTTGTTTTGTTTTTATAGGCTTACAAAATCTCGAGATACATATTTTTACATTGGCTTAAAAATTTCAACATGTTTCCTACTAACTATTGTGTTTTAAAGACACATACATCTCAAATAATTTATTGATTCTTAATTATTGTTATTTAATTATTTAAATAATTCAATGAAAATACAAGCTGTATCATGTTATTACGTTGTACAGTAAACAAATAAACATTCCATTGTTATTGTATATAGATGTGTATTTTTATCCTAGTTTATGAAGCATTTTGGTCGCTTTTAGACTCATTTTCTTTAGAATGTTAAGCAGAATTCAAAAAAAAATATGAACATTTAAAATTTAAAATTGAAATTTAAAAAAATTTGTAGTGCCGTGGGACAGCGCCACTAGGTGAGTCATTGTTTGTCACCGGCCGGCCCGGCGGCGGGTCGAGAGGGGGGATGGGTTCGGAGAAGTCGCTTAACCCATAGGTATCACGGCCGAGCGGAAAGACTATATCAACTCGTGTTGTCTCAAACGCGTTTTATATCCATTTTAATTATTTGACGACCCTTTAATGGTGAAAATTAAGTGTTTATACTTTTATGTGTTGTGTAAAGCTATGTTTTATGTAATTATCATCTAGAATTTTCTTCTTCGATAATGACATAGGTTGTGTCGAAACTAGTAAGACAAAGTAGCAGTAGAGGGAAATTTAATAGGACTATTTGAAGGTTAGTAAGTTAATTCAAAAAATTTACAATAATGGTCCAGGAAGTGATTCAAAGAAATAATATTTTTTAATAAATTACTTCGAATTTATTCGTATACCAGAGCTGACTTTTACACCAAATACAGAGTTTTAAACAAATTTAATATACAATAATGTTAAGTCTAAGCAGATAATTATATAGTAAGGTGTAGTTCAATTACTTGTACCAATATTTATTTCAAGTCATTACAAGTTCTGCCTGATGCGAATCAATTCAAATAATTTTAACACATTATTATGAAAACCCCTTGGTAAAATTTTACAAATAAAACATTTTTTAATTAACATATTATTGTTTAACATATTTACTATGCGTATAAATGATTAGTTGAGGAGTTAATACATCGTCCATAAGACATTATTATTTTACAATTATTATTTTACAGTTAAATGTTTTTTATAATAACCATTGCAACTTCCATCTATAAATTTCACAAAGTAGACATTTCTCCTTATTTTTAAGATAGAACACTACCTCTCCAAAATTGGTAAGTGAAGTACGGTCTACGTACACTCGCAGCTCTTACTTGAACATTTCAGATGTTATGGTCAGTTCATATTTTGTTAAAAAAGTTCCCAGTTTTAGCATATCAGAACCTACTCCGACTTGTAGCGGTATATGCTCCCCATTGGCGTCAACGTGAATACTCGAATCTACGCCAATTGATAGAGATGTTTTGCACGAAACTGTACTGCACCAGTGAGTCATTGACGTAGACCAATTGAGGCAATTAAGAAAATAAACACTTGCTGTCAACACGCCGAGAAATATTCACTATATCGACAGTTATGATCTCCATTGCAAATGTTAGAAAGATTTTAGTGATTTATTGGGTTTTATAATATTTTGGGGATAATAAAAACTAAACGGAAATCAGGTGTTGTGTTTACTATGAAAAATTAGTATTGAAGAAGAATGCCGTAACATGGAGAAAAAACCAATAAATTGAATTAGGTGTAAATTTAAATATACAGTATTTACCGTTACCTATTAAACTTAAATTAGGGTGTTTTTAAATAAATTGAGTGGAATAACATCTAATTCTAATGTGTTGTGTGCATTATTCAAAAAACAATAGTAGCCCTGTTAAGAATAGTGCAGTGGGAAAATAAAGGAATGTTACAATGTAAAGTTAAACCACTTTAAGAATTAATTTAAATTTAACTTAATTGTGATTATTAAAACTACAGCGAAAAAAATAAGTTGAAATGGGAATATCTGACACCAGACATAGCAAATAAATCCGAATGACGTAAAGCAACAAGTTTGATTGAAGGGATGTATAACAAAGTATATAATTACACAAAGTGCGTATTTTTAAAACTCTTTCTTAGTGCACCTCTATGTAGGGCCTACAAGAATCTCTGAACCATGATTTAGCTCTTATGACTCCATTGTTCTAAGAAACAATGAAAAGTGAGTTTCATCAAAGTGTTTTACAGTCCAATACTTTTAGCGGTAGGCTAGCGGTGTAGCGGGGAGGGATTGTAAAGACAGTTCCACAAACCTAGACCCAAGGACAGCCTTGCCCGCCATTGACATAGCTTTGGCCCCGCGATATCTAATGTTATCATTTAGGTTAGTACATCGTGGCCGAGTGCACTATGGTACTGTACTTCGGTCCATGTTGGGCGATAACCGCCGTATGGTATGTAAAGAAATAAATTATAGCATGCAATAACATACATACAAATAATTGCAGACTAAATTTATTCCCCCAGAATATAAACTTTGTAGCTACTCAAAACTGTAAACACAAACAGACTGAATTTAAACTTGTTTATGCGTTCTTCACTTGTATGGCAAGTTTAATGTTTAAAAATCAATATAACAAACTACAAGTATTTTTACTTAAAGAAAATCTTATACAAAATGTAGGCTGAGATGAAAGTAACCATCTTCGTTCTGACTTTAACTTTACAGAAATCAACTTTAGTAGATGTGTAGTGCCAATAGCGATAACATGGGATCTTACAGGACTTCGTTTTTTGCAACGACCGACGACGATGCCACCTTGTTTTTGATGACGTAATATGAACCGACTTCCAACTTGTACTAATATAATGTGTGATACAATATATAATGTGTTATAGTGTATAAGGAAATCATATTGAAGAGGAAATCTAATTTGTCTAAAAAAATATATTATAGTGAAACTGTGTATCCAAATTAATGCAACAATAAAAATGGTTATACAAATTTATATTATAATGGAAGTAGGGGCCTACTCGTTCTCGCGCCGATAATTCCTACATGGACTCTTATGGGACTACATATGAGATGCAGTGCTAACTTGAGTAGTGTCTCGTCTCGTTCTCGTCTAGTTCTCGTCACGTTCTCGCCTCAATTTGGTCTTTATCTCAGATGTAGTTCCATAATAGCCATAAAGTTGGAACTATCGGCACGATAACGATATTGTTATTACATTCATTTGAATACAAATTTTTACTGTATTACTAGAGAACGAAAAACTTTTTCGCTACTGATTGATTTAAGGGTAGTTATCCCATTTCATCCCTTTGACTTGTAATCGAATTGCAAATATGTTCGAATATATCTATTAAGAATAATATTAAATAATTTTTGCTGTATAGTTTGTTGGAATGTAGTGCAATTTATTTTTATTGTATAGGGGTAGGTACCCAATTTAAATATATTTGTTTGCAGTAGCTTTATTCTCTAAAATAATCATGTACTAATACGTATAAATTGTAGAATTATAATGAATTAAATGAGTAGTTTTTGGGAATAAAGAAAAAGTAAGAGTATGGATAACTATTTCATTTTAAGTGTAGTTATTCCATACCATAAATTTGACTTCAGTAATCAAATTTCAAATTTTGTGCATATGCCTTAAAATAATATTAAATAGTTTTATTTTTATAGCTTGTAGCTTGTAGGCAGTTAGTTTAATTTATATTTATTGTATAGGGGTAGAAATACAACCCCATTTCAACCCCTTAGACTGTAGTAATTGTAACGTCTAAACACTCCTTGCAACGATAAATGGATAAGGTGTGACATTTTTTGTGAAGTAGGTCGAATAGTTTTAAGTCTATATAGGACAAAGAACAAAGAAGCAAAGGAAAAAATAAACACATATTAGTTTAATACAAATTTATATTGTAGTATTACGTCATATACAGGGTGACAATTATGTCTTCGGACGGTTTAATATTTCGTATGTAAGGACATTTTTAAGGTATATGTGATTGATTTTTACTCTTTGGAAAAATACTATTTTATTAAGATTTCAAAAAATTTATCCACCATCTTGGATCCGCCATTTTGAATGTAACTTTGTTTTTGTTAAATAGGAAGGTGGTCATGTGATACATCAATTCGTTGTAGAATTTCAAGAGAAAACCAACTGTGAAATTTGCAAATCCATATCTTTAACCGTTTAAAAATGGCGGTAAAAAAACAACGAAATCGTTTTTTCTGATTTTGCCCCATTTTGCTGTACTATATTTTTTTAAATATTAGTAGAGGATGCCATACCTGAGATCAAGAGGGGAGGGGGGCCAATCGCGCGACTCTAAACCCTCACGTGACCCTGGGGTGGG
>JAGFPH010003902.1:90053-131322 GCA_018207615.1 Philaenus spumarius | reverse complement strand
TTCTCAAAACTAACATGATCCAAGATGGTAATTCTCAAAACTAACATGATCCAAGATGGTAATTCTCAAAACTAATATGATAATAGATAGTAATTCTCAAAAATAACATGATCCTAGATAGTGATTTTCAAAACTAATATTCTCAAAACTAATATGATCCTTGATAGTAATTCTCATAACTAACATGATCCTAGATAGTAATTCTCAAAACTAACATTATCCTATATAGTAATTCTCAAAAGTAACATAATCCTAGATAGAAATTCTCAAAAACAACATTATTCTAGATAGTAATTCTCAAAACTAACATGATCCTAGATAGTTATTCTCAAAACTTACATTATCCTAGATAGTAGGCTAATTCTCAAAACTAACATTATCCTAGATAGTAATTCTCAAAAATAATATGATCCTAGATAGTAATTATCAAAACTAACATGATCTTAGATAGTAATTATCAAAACTACCATGATCCTAGATAGTAATTCTCAAAACTAACATTATCCTAGATAGTATGAAAACTAACATTATATTAGATAGTAATTCTCAAAAATAACATGAACCTAGATGGTAATTCTCAAAACTAACATGATCCTAGATAGTAATTCTCAAAACTTACGTGATCCTAGATAGTAATACTCAAAACTAACATGATCCTAGATAGTAATACTCAAAACTAGCATGATATTTGATAGTAATTCTCAAAACTAACATAATCCCAGATAGTAATTCTCAAAACTAACATGATCCTAGATAGTAATTATCAAAACTAACATGATCTTAGATAGTAATTCTCAAAACTAACATGATCCTAGATAGTAATTATTAAAACTTACATGATCCTAGATAGTAATTCTCAAAACTAACATGACCCTATGGTTATCACCAAAACATGCTCCAACTTTTAAATGTAAATTTAACACTTTATTAAATAATTGGTCATTAGTTTCGGTTTATATTATATCTAGGAATATTACTACAATTATAAAACCTAATTGTATAAATGTAAAACATTTTTAAGATCTCAGTTTTTCGTGGTTTCACAAAATTAAAGTTATTAGATCATGAGAGTTTATTGGACTTTAGCCTCCTGAAATTTTGTATTCATTCATTTACTCATTAAATTTAGTATTAAAGTTACTATTATAATTTGATGTTCCGTTAAAAGTGATATTTTAACTACAGAAAATTATTGTAATTACTACAATACAATAGGTAAATTTTTTAAGTGAGTTCTAGAAATAATAGCTTAAATTGTTTAAAGATTTGCATTCTTCCATAAATGAAAATGTATGTGTACATTTGCTCTGCCGTTTCGGCTGTTCAAGTGTTTTTGGATTTGTGCCTTACACAGTGTACTCTGAAGCACATTTTCTTTGCCCTATCCATCGCTGAGGGAAGGTGTTGTCAAGAAATCCCCTCATATCACAATGATAGCCCATCTTGCTGAAAGCACACATCACAATCGTCACACAAGTTCTATAAAGCAGGATTAACCTTGTTTTATAGCATTTGTAAATAAACGTGCTCAACACTAAAGGTTTTACCTTTCTTTTGGTTTATATATTTGTCTAAAAATAAAACATTTGAAACTTTTATAATGTCAGTGTTGTTTATTTTGATGCTATTTCATTGTCATCGTAAAAACAAATATTTCAAAGGTGTAATCATTTAACATATTTGAACTACAATCACGATAAAGAGCTTGATATTTAATTTCTAGTAAAAAGGTATGGTAATTTAATAACACATTACGTTTCTATCTGTAAGAGTTATTGTGGCTTATCCCCTTACATTCGACACACTCTTTTTATGTTTTACGTGTTAGTGATATACTAGTTAAACATTGCATTCGTCCATAGGAACTGACTAGTCAGGAAAGTGGTTTTCATAATTAATTGAGAGTATTGCATGCTATAAATAAATAATATTAATACTGACCTTAGTCAACGCCCAAGGCAGTCTCTCAGTTAGTGTAGTATACTCACTCATCCAGACAAGGTTAACAGGAAGCTCTATTTGCATAAATAGTTTGAGGTAAAGATGTCGCCAGTTGCGTTCAATATTTTTGTTGGCGTCCTCTGTTTTGGGTAAGTATTTAGGCCATTAAGTTACATGTATTTATTCTGTAAGTGTAATTGATCCAACAATATTGTTTAAAGCATCAGAATTATTTATTGCTTAATTTATTTTTAAACCTCAAAACAGTATTACAGTATTTTAGAATATATAAATAATTTCATTTCGAATAAATAATACTGATGATACAAAAAAAAAATTGTAATATAGATAAACTTAGAACAGTACGGTACTCATTTAAAAAATACAGAAAATCGCCTACCAAGAATTCATAACAAAATACTTATTGATTGTAGTTTTAAATGCTTCTAAATTATTTATAACTTTGTTGAAAGGAGGTGTTTACATATAACTTCGGTTCTTTGATGTTGAGCAAAAATATATATATTTTAATGTATCCATTTGTGTTTTAAGTAAATTTTCTATTATTTATTTCATGCTCACGAAAGTTCTTTATCCAGAGTTGTGCCATATCTTTTTCAATAATTATTAATTTTCTTTTTTATAAAGGGCGTTACGATTCCATATTTTCTGTAACAATAAAATAAGGAAAATTAATTAGTGACAAGAACACATTTTATTGATTAGTAGTCAGCTGATTTCAATAAAAACAAAACCAGACAAATTGCATAATATGTACTCAAAAGCTGTTTCTCTTCACTTTTCTAATTTTAATATCAAGAAATATCAATAGATAAGAAATAATTTTTTACAGGTTTCTGCGTTTTTAGTCATTTCTAAACGGTTATTTTTAAACGGTCACATTAATGTAACAGCTTGATTATGTTTTCGAACGAGATCTTTACATCGGTAGGTACCGTAAACAAATTTAACTAGATCTGTTCACCAGGAAAAAAAAACATTTATTAACATTGAAATAGCAGGTAATCAGGAAATGGAGCATTTCAGAACGTGTTAATATTGCAACTTTTTACTGTTAATAATAAAATAACAGGTAAATTATTAGTCGACATTTTTGAAACACCCTATTGTGTAGTAGATACAGTGATGTTAAATCTGCATTGCTAATACTGTTAAACATTGCAGATATGTGTCGGCTGTGGAGATGGATTATTCAACTCAGCCAGGACGGACGGTTTTGTATTTAAACACTGAGAATAACGCATCGTTATCAGATGTGCACAAAATCACCATTAGAGAGGTTAGTTTTGCAAGACCACTGATAGATGAAGAAGAACGTGAGGATAACAGGTATACAAATCTAAAAACTCTATTTGCCTTATCCATTCCATATGATGTGCGTACAATTACAAAAACGGTTAAATAAACAGATAGAAACATGACTGTTTGAATTAACATTTTAAAGGGAATGTCTATTATGTAAAACTTGGTTCTTTTGAAACCTTGATAATACGAGCTATTATTGGAAAATTTTAAAATTTTACCAACTTTAAAATGTTTTAGGAAACTCTTATCTTGTATTACTTTTCAAATCTCATGCATAATTTTAACACATTTATATTATTGTGTCTAATTTTAAAAGCTTAAAATTGTTTATGTTGATTAGACATGAATTTATTTTTTTTTCTTGATAGGCTCCTAGTTTTTTTTTTTGGGTAGGATATATAACCCAACTGAAAGATACCTGTTCAGTTATTTCATAAAGGTATTGTTTTGTAAAAATAATGTATAGCCTTAAATTTTCAGCTTTAACCGATAATCTGGTACCTGTCATTAAAATATATTTTGAACAAAATAAGTATCTTTTATGATGCGATCTGATAAAATGTATAGTTCCAAGCAATTTTTATTAGGGGGGTTGTTTTTGTGTCTCACAATTTGAGTGCACAGATATTTCCTTGTTCTCCAAATCGGGTATATTAAATTTGATAAAATTTATAATAAACATTTAAACGAATTTCATACTCACGAAAGTACAGTCAGGTAGGCTAAACACTGAGATGCAATTGTTTGCGCAAGTTGTATGTGTCGTGCTTATGTTGTGATGTGTTCTGAGAGGTAAACGTAAAGCCATTTACATCTGACAATAAGTTCAAGCAATTTTAACTGGCTGAAGTTTCCAAAGTGTTGAAAATACTAGTGGGTGTTGCGTTATGCCATTGTATTGCCACGTTATAAAGATAAAAAATATATGCAAAAATAATATAAAAATAGATTTATCTAAAAGAAATGTTCAAATCGATGAAGTAAAATTTGTATCGGTGATAAGTATTACTAGATAAAATATTAAATATTTCTGTAAATTTTATAAAAAGGCAACGATATAAAAGTAAAAACCATATGCAAAAATAAATTAAAATTTATTTATCTAAAATGAATAATCAAAGCAATGAAGGAAATTGTTTTGTATGTAATAATTATTACTGTAGTAAATGACGAACGTTTCTTAAAAATTGATAAAAAGCTAAATTTTACTAGATTTAAAAAAAATAATAATAACAGCTAATAATCTACGAAATACAGTTTGAACTGGAAAGTAAAATAAATATAAAACTATACACTCACTGCATATGTAAAATACAAATATTTTACTTATTTAAATTATTTACGTACTTTTTAAGTAAGATTATTTATCGTTTTATTTACAAAACAAATAACAATTAACACCCTTAAACTGAAAAATAAATTTTTATCAAATATAAATCGTAATTAGTACACACAGTAATTACAATACAATGGGATAAATTGTAATTACTTTCAAATAAAAGCAAACAGTGAAACAATATAACCAAGAGGTATTTAGAACACTCATTTTGAGGGGGAAAATATAATAATAAGAAGAAAGTTATGTATATTTACCTAATATTATGTGACAAGTCAAAAATAGAAATGTAGCTAAAATGGAATGAACAAAATTGACAAAATGAACATTAAAACTACATCTATATAAATATACTAGGGGAGACCCCTGCGTGCTTCGCACGCCAACCCCCAATGGAACCTTCTAAAAACATATGTTATGTTTTATTTATAATAAAGGTGTACGACTAATAATAACCTCAAAACTAAGATGGTAAATAATGTTAAATGTTCAAATTAAATATTTCTTATATTTTATAACAGCAGTTATAATAAAGGTTAAAAGAGCCAGCAAGGCTCAGGTCTACATTTTAAAACCCTAACCTAAAAGCTAGAAATACAAAATAGTTGCTTCATATTTTGAAATCAGCTGTTAATGGAAATATTGGAGCAGTAGCTATATTATCTGTTATTTTATTCAATTGGTTGCTATGGTAATAAATTAAACAAATAAAAGAGCACTGTGGCGATAAAATCACACTGATTTAAATCAATGGTAATAAATGTAAATACATATGTTGGTTTATCATTCCAGTCCTAACCTAAGAATTTTATCCGACTAAATTTACAAATATTGAAATAAAGGTTTTTATCGAAGTGAATTATAGCCTATGTTACTCAGGGATAGTGTAGCTTTTTATTAGTAAAACTATTTTTTCAATGGGTTCAGTAGTGCCAGAGATTACCCCCTACATACAAACAAACAAACAAACAAACTTTACCTCTTTATAATATTAGTATATTAGATAAAAGCCAAATACCACTCACTGGCTCATCACGATTTCTCCGAAACTACTGAACGGATTGGAATGAAATTTGGTATGTAGCTTCCTCTAGGGAACTAAGTGCTCGCTAAGAAAGGTAATCAAAAAATTCGAAATTTAAGGGGGGGTATTGAGTGGGTCAAAGTTACTAAAAATTCCACGAAACAAACTGGAATTAAATTTGGTATGTAGCTTCCTCTAGGGCCCTAGGTGCTCGCTAAGAATGGTTTTCAAAAATTTGTAATTTCAGGGGAGTTTGGGGGGGTCAAAGTTACTAAAAATCCCCATAAGAAATACATAGTGTAATATATTGATTGATATGTTTTTTGTTTTGTTTTTTTTATATACATTTAAGTTTGATTTGTCTACCTGTGCAAAGCCGGATCGGGCAGCTAGTGGGTATATAAAAGCGAAATATCACAGCATCTCAAAAACCATTTCACCTAGGAACGTGAAATTTGGTACAAATGTTGCTTATAGTCATTAGAAGCGCACTTAGAAAGGATTTTAAAACATTTGGATTCTAAGGGTTGAAACAACCCCTAAAACCGTAAATATTGTTTGTTATGTATCTCAAAAACCATATCACCTAGAAACGTGAAATTAGGTACACATATTGCTCATAGGCGTTAGAAGCTCACTAAGAAAGGTTTTTAAAATATTTTGCCTCTAAGGGTTGAAACCACCCCTAAAACCTTGAATATTGTTTGTTAGTAGATAAATATTCAGTAATACACACAAATATTCAGTAATACTGTAGTAATAAATATTTAGCGCCTTCCTTAGTAGACCAATTTCCCAAATAGTTAAAATCCTAAAACGAATACATTTAATTTTGGAAATTCACTCAACTCACGGATTAGGTTCATCTGCTTGATTAAATAAAATGTTCAGATAATAATCTATAATCTTCTCCTGTGTCATATTTTAAATTTATCATACCATATTTTTTATAAATAAAGGTGTATTATTGATCATCACCTTAATATAACATGGTAAATAATATAATACTGGGGGAGACCCCCGATGGAACCTTCTAAAAACATATATGTTATGTTTTAAACATAATAAAGGTGTAGGATTAATAATAACCTCAAAACTAAGATGGTAAATATTGTAAAATTTTCCTCAGGTCTACACTTAATCAAAAACCTAACCAAAAAGTTAGAAATACAAATAAATGTTTCATATTTTGAAATCAGTTGTTAATATTGGTTTACCAATATTACCGTATGTTATCAATAAGTAGGCCTAGTGTTAAATTATAATAGTCTTATTTATTTTTAATTAGGATGTAACATATTTTGTTGGTTTTTGTGTGTTGAAACATGTGTTGGTCAGTCTAGGCCTAACTTAAAATAATATTATGTACTAAGCTGGACATCCGAATCAACTGTTTTATCTGTTATTTTATTCAATTAGTTGCTATGGTAATGTATGTAAATACATTCAAGAAGTTGGTACATTAGTCTAGGCCTAACCTAAAATTATGTTCAATTTATTTGACCTGCATTAACGGCAACATACATACGTAATTTTTCTTTTTGTGCATATCTTTAAATGATATTAGTTTCATCTTTCGATCGCCATTTTTTAGTTTTTCACAATGTTGCTTATTTATTGGTATTACAGCTGTTAGACGCTATGGGTTTAACGTCCAACTTGATCTGTGAATTTGTTCCGACTAAATTTACAAATAATATTGAAATAAAATTTTTTTTTATCAATATGAATTATAGCCTATGATACTTAGGGATAGTGTCACTTCTTATTACTAAAACTATTTTTCAATCAGTAGTTCCAGAGATTATCCCCTACATACAAACAAACAAATTTACCTCTTTATAGGAAACAGCTGACTGTTATTATTATTACAGCCTATAAACATATGCAATGACGCTTACATTTATGTTAAAT
The DNA here is from genome assembly GCA_018207615.1 of Philaenus spumarius. Taxonomy (NCBI): domain Eukaryota; kingdom Metazoa; phylum Arthropoda; class Insecta; order Hemiptera; family Aphrophoridae; genus Philaenus; species Philaenus spumarius. The sequence continues at coordinate 123,781 of JAGFPH010003902.1, read as the reverse complement.
ATTGAGTATATTTTATGTTGTTTTTATGTTCAATAGAGCTACAGTTTTTCTAAAAGTATATACAACACGCTTGTATTCAAATGAAAGTTTCTGTAAAAATTTCAAAGTAATCAGTGAAGAACTTTCGGAGATTTTTGATTTTGAACAAACGCATATTTACATTTTTATTTTTTTAAATTCAGTCGGCTGTTCTAAAACATTTCCAAATTTCTGGATTTGGTTTTCATGGTGGATGGCCGTCATTACCTGTTTACTATATTACTTACAAAACAAACGTTGTTTTGACATTTGATCAGCGCTATTATAGTTTACTCTGAGCTCAAGGGGCGAAACTAAAAATGTATAACATGGGATGCCACTACGTAAGGGTTATGTATACGTTATAGATTATGATTGTGTCAATCAATAACGTGATAATTGCAAGTTAAATATTGTAAGGTTTATGTAACTTATTTTGTTTTCAAGGTGTTTTGAATGATAATGCTTTTTTTTAGTTTTTAGGGGCTCCACCAGGTCCAACTATGAACCAATGTTTAACTTGGCTAGAGAAGTACTCCTAAGTATAATGGTATTAACAATTACAGAGACACAGTTTTCTTAGTCAAAATCAAGTTTAATAAATTAATGAACTCTCCCTCTTCAAACTCTTTCAATACCAGAGGCTACCTTGACAAACTACCTAAATCAATTATAGGTGTCTCACCTTATTTTTATACAAGAAATTACACTGACAAATAATTTGAATTAATTATAGTTATTTAAATGATTTAATACCTGAAATTAAACTGACAAATTATTCCCTTTATTTATGGTTCATCAGGTGCTCTTAAAACATTAAAAGTACTTTAACAAATTATTTAAATTAGTTAGGATGTTGACAGTCTCTTAATATATCGAATAACCCATTCTACATTTATACAAACACATAATATTTCTACCTTAAACTCTGAGCACTAATTTCTCCTTTTCAACACCTTGATTCTAACTCTTTCAAGGAATGATTGAACCCGCTCATGTATATAAATATATGCAATCCATTACTTATTATTTCTCTCTTCCTCCCCTCTTTTCTTTCCACGTCTCGTTGTTTCCTCACTATTGGTTGATTTCTGAATTTCGTCACTATTTGATTGGGCCACTCGATTTAATTTAGGTTGCTTTTATTATGGTTCCACCTGGAAAGTATAGTTCATTGTCCTCGGTCGATTAGACGCGTGCTATAATGCTTAGTTTGCGTTTACGTTTGCAGTTTTATTTTTATGTCCCAAGCTATGTTCTGTAAAATTACTTTTGTTTTAAATATTCTTATAGCATTTATTTATTTGTTTTATTTCTTCTTTATTTTATTTTTATTGTAAAGTGGTTGGGGTGAGTTATTAACCCCAACCCTTACAATATAAGACAAAATACATATTATCTTCTTCTTTAGGTCAGTCAGAATCGAATTAAATATATGCGATGCATCGTTGAAAGAAACTGGAAACTAATGATTTTCTTTGCTAGCTGATTCCTTTTGCTACAATTGTTTGTTCTTAAATGCATAATCACTTGTTTTAATAATCAGCTGTTTAGGGAAACTTAAAATAATATTAAAATACGTTTGAAAAAGTTATTTTATTACTTTATAAATGACATTATTTCAAAAATGTAAGTAAATTGTGCAAATATAGAGTTATTGATCTTTTATTTAAAACAAACAGCGTGTAAAACGGTTCAGTGGAAACTTCAAGTGAACTCTTCAAAGAAGTGCAAAGTTGAAATTTTACCCTATGTTAAATTGCCATAAGAAAACTTTTCATTTGACTCTACCCGCGTGTAAATCGGTCCAGTCTAAGTCTCACGTTCTTCCGGGAGATTTTTAATTTTGTGTTTTAATATATAGGTTTAATTATCTGAATCAAAACATATTTACTATATAACAGGAATTAAAAGAAATATTAAGAAGATTAGTGATGACTTTTGCAAATTATTAAACAAAAGTTTATCAAAAAAATTTTATAAATAAATAAAAATTATTTCAAAGTAGATAATAAGCTGTCAGTGGTAAATTAAATTTGTTGCAATGAATAGCTCAATATTGCAGTAACAAATTAGTAGCAATCAGCTGAGCAATGTTTTAAAATGTACACATATTTTGAATTGGCAAATAGCGTTTTATAAGCTAATTAAATGCAAAAAAATGTCTTTATTTAAAACTATTTATACACAGTTTTAAACTATCCATTTTTTTTTTTTTAATGCTCTCATTTCTGTCATGCAAAACAACCGAATTGACGTAACCAACTTATACATGTTTACAAACTTTCTTTCTTTGAAGCTATTTCTACGTTTTATAATTCGTCCCAACAGGTTCAGGTTATATTATACACCTTTAGGTTAATATCTATACACATATATCACGTCCAGTAAGTGCACAAGTTTAAAGTTTACAAATCACCCCCTTAAAAAATGAGCAGCTTGGCCAACATAAGCGCATGAAAATGCTCTAGTACGTAATAATTATCGTAATGTTCAATGTACAGTAATTCTAAACGTCATAAATAAATGTAAACAGAAAATAAAACCCTTTGAACCTGAATTAAATTGACAACTTTTTTATTTACATTAATTAATCGCTTATTTCAAATAGTTTTTTAACCAACTCGGGAAATATTAAACGTATAATTTAATGACGTCAGCTTGCCAATGCAAACACAAATGAACACCATTTCCGGACTCCGATACCCTGTACATTTACAAACATATTACCTCCACTAACTGAAATATGTATAACAAAAACTACAAACAGGAACACAAACAGTTTTCGCTTTATGAAATTCAATAAAACATTATGTTTAAAAGTACAAACTATTAATATTCGATGTAGGTCTATAACTACGTATCAAAACATTCGATATTCATTATTTGATACATACAACCAATCCGAACAACGTCCTAAATATATTCGATGTATCGATGAATTTTCTATAGATAAAAATTAAAAATAGCCTGTATTTCTAACTTCAGTCATATTATGTTTAAAGTTTGTAAATATATAGACAATATATGTTGGTAACATCAATTAAGTTGTTTTGTATTAGAGATATGAAAACATTAATAACATAGCCTGAAGTTGTAACCAACAGTCCCTATACACAGTATGTTTACCATTAAGAATTTACAATTCAACATACAATTAGTAGTATGTGCTTAGGCTGACAACATTCCTCTTTTTCTTTAATCTTAGGCCAGTGCACATTTTCCACCTCATTTTATAAACTAATTGAACTTATTGCGTTTGCTTAGGGAGATCCCTTCGTGAATTAGCCACCAACACTCTTTTACCCTACGTATTTAAATCGTATCATTTATATTAGCAAAGGTATTGAAATAATCATAACTAGTGTTAATAATATTAAACGTATATATATCACAACATTTTGATACAGTTTTTGATATAACAGCAGAGCAGTGTAATAAATGGGGTTTTTTAAATCAGTTTGACGTATGTCACCTCCTGAAAAAATAACTAACATATAAATACAACAGCAAACAACAATTTAAATTAATTGAAGTCAGCTGTTAATACAAATAACTTCATGGAGGTTTTGAGGTGTTAGGAATTGATAAAAAGCTGATTTTTGTTGCAAGACTAGAACTCTTCCGTCAACTTAGCTATGTTTAGGAAATGGTCATATTATATTTGTTTCAAATTGATTTCAGTTTCATTTGCGATCTTGTATCATTCGCTGATAATTCAACTCTGTTGTTAAGTCTGATTTCGAGAAACAATTATTTCAAATATGGCAGCGTGAGATATAAACTTTTCTTTGGGTGGTTCGCCCAAAATTAAATGATCACCAGCTCAAAAACCAAATATATAATTTTTAATACTATCCAAAGGTCTTTTTTTTATTAACCATCACAGTATAAATTGTAAACTACATAAACGAACTGGCATATGTAAAGAACAAGTAGATTAGGCCTATATCAAATATTTGAGATGTTTGTTAATTCAAAAATGACTGAGAAAACACATAATTTAATTTTAAAAAATTTTGTATTAAACACATTTGAACTTTGTACATTCTATAATACATCATGCAATTGTAATTTGTATATGCAATAGAAATATTTTAAAGACTATATAATATGCTCTAGTGGCCTCAACATTAGAGTAAGGCATCTCTGTTCATCATAACAAACCAATCATGGTGATTTAAACCTAAATTAATAAAATATGATACAAACAAATTACGTTTGTGTACCTAAACCCTACCTACCGGTATGTATGATATTTTATACATATTTATCACCACAGTTTTTGAATGTTTTTACTTAAATTATTAAAATATATGGAAATAAGTGTGAGTTTATAAAATTATCAAGTAATCCCTTAATTGAAGAAGAAAACGTTGACTTCTACTTTTAATTTCCTTGTTTTTATATAATAAAAGAGGAATTAATAGATGATATTATTGAGTGTTTATGAATGAATGCTAGTTAAATTATATAAGAAGTACTGTAAATAAAAAGACTGAAAATTTTCAATTTTTATTTTGCATAGTTTTTAGACAATTTAATGCACAATTTATGTTATAAAAGACAAATCATCTGCAACCAAAATAATGTAAGAAGCTGTTTTAGAGTATTATTTTTTTCTAGATTCAATGTAATTTTAATGTTTATTTTGTTTATACCATTTTAGCTACATTTTTTCTTTGCCTTCTTACATAATATAAGGTAATTAACCATAATTTTTTTCTTATTAAAACTAATTTATAATTCTTATTATGTTTTCAAAATTTTTATTCAATAACCAACAAATTTGAACAATAAGGTACAAGGAATTTTTAAGTATATTAAAAGTAAATTCGTTGAGGTTGAGTTTCTTGAGAGGAGTTATGTGTGGCATGATCGAAGATAATGAGAGCCTATGTATGTTCCACCTTGCGGGATAAGAATCAGACGGACACTTTACCATGGGCGTATTAGAACCAATGCTCATGCATCGTCGCCGCCGAACTCGTGAATTGCTCAGTCTAAAATGTGGTCGCTCACATGGTGGATGTTTCCTGGCGTTTGTTGAGGTTGCGTAGGAAAATTTGTCTATATTAAACCAGCGTTGATTATGGGTTTACAAATTTTGATGGGACTCAACAGTTGGGCATAATATGTTATAATTTATTTTTTAGTTATTGTTTGTTTGTACATAAGGTGTTTGAACATGTATTGAGTCTAATACATATATATGTTGAGGTGTTTTGAACATATATACATTGAGTCTAATAGCGAACGCGTTCACTCCCAGACTAACTAATGCTTTCAAAGAGTCCTCCCCCCCTTAGATACTTTAAACTGTGTTCTCAGCAAAACTATATTAGCCAATATACTAGGTATGCTGTTAGAGGATCCTTTATAACTTTGTAGTTTTTAATTATATTATGCTATTATTGTGAGGTGAAAGTCACCCTGTCACACCACTTCCCCCTCCACGTCACCTGAGTCGGCCCCTTTGACTCTTATACAACTTTTCTTTCTTTTTTTTCATTTACAATTTACATTTACTTTTGGTTGCTCTTTGGGCCCTTTTGTTTAGGTTTTGGTCTGTCGAGACTGTGACCAATTCACTTTTTTCTTTTCGTACTGTAACTTTTTTTAATTTTCTTTAGCTATACTCAAAACAAATATATGGCCAGCACGTTGGTTGGAAAGCCTCTATGGTAGTGTTAAGTGTTAAGTGAAAACCTTTCAACTCCCATTACAAAACGATGTTACTAATAAAAAACAATTAAATATTGGCCATTTAAGAAATATGAAACACAAAAACAAAAACTGATACCATAGACTAGTACACAATATGAATTTATTGTAATTTCTTTTCATTGAAATATGTCCCATTTGTTTTTATTTCTCTGTATTTGCCTTCTTAATCGTATTATAATCGATTAAAAGAATATATTTTAGTGTTTTATTTAAATTGATACTATTAAAATTCACAGTGTGATTCTATAATCCAATTTATTTTATAAAATTAATTACTAACATATATATCAATTAATCATTCCTTTCTCGGACTATTTTTTATTTTATATATATATAAAAAAAATAAACAACAAAATTTTACACCTACGAAACCAGCAGATATTACTAATTTAAATTGCGTCTAATATTTGTTTAAATATTAATATTTGTTACATAAATAATTTGTCATTGATTTTTTTAATTGTTACCACATGTAATCATTTAATGTATAAATCATCAAGTTAATTGTTTTAAAGTCTAATGTCTAACATCTCACATCAACCAAAACTTGTATCTATTAATCTCACTTCTGACACCAGTTGTGGCGTGATCTCCGATCACCTCACCCCTGCGGTGTCCTGGCAATGGTGCGTCTTCCTGGTCGGGCTGTACTTTCGGTTCCCTTGCTAGCCTAAGGGCGCTGTCAGGTTGGAGCGGTGTTAAAATGTACTTCAAAACGATTGGTAAACGTGTAGTTGTGTTCAAAACGTTTATTCAAACAATCAACTTGATAATTCATCTCTGCTGCTCCGTTACACTATTAAACTACATAAGGCAAAGGGAAGATTATCCCTCCTTATATAAATTGAGTCTAATCGCGGACTCATTCACTTCCAGACTAACTAATGCATCTCTTCATGCTTCCAAAGCGTCCTCTCACCTTAGCTACTTTAAACTGTGTTCTCAGCAAAACTATCTTAGCCAAAAAACTAGGTCCGCTGTTAGAGGATCCTTTGTTACTATTTAGCTATTAATAATTACGCTAAATAATAGGGTAATGTAATTATTATATTACGCTATTATTACGAAGTAAAAGGCACCCTGTCACAAGAACAGAAAGCTTTTATACAACTTAATGCCACTGGACAGTATTTTGCTGAAAACGATTTAATAATAAATTCATGTAAAACTAAGTGCATACGCTTTAGTAGAAAGCATACACCAAGTGTCATGCTAGGTGACATTATAGTTAAAGAACTGCAATCAAAATATTCAAATTTATTGATAACAAGTTAAACTGGCATGAACACTTTAGCATTGTTAGTGTCCAAATTAATTCAGCCATACTTTCAATGATAAATTTGAAGCTACAATCTGGTTCAACTTCTTATTTTGTGCTAGTGTATCATCATTTGAACTATAGAGTTCTTCCTTGAGGAAACTCATTAGTTTATATAAAAAAATATGAAAACTGTTTTCTATCAAAAAGGATTATTGTGGGGAAATTAAAAATTTAAGTTTTAAAAACTATTTAAAGAAATTCGGAGTACTTACACTTCTGTCTTTGTACATACTTGAAGTGTGTCTTTTTTTAAATTCAAATGTGGTCATGCATAAAATATGGATGTAAACAATTTCAGCATCAAACAAACATGTGATTACTGTGCCAGACAGCACAGGTTTAATTTACACAATAAACGTCCCTTACAAGCTGTTGCAAAGTTCAAGAATAAGGTTCATAAAATCATTCAAAATTAATTACATAACAGGTTTTTTAAACAATATTAGACAACTTTTATTGTCTGGATCGTTTTACTGGTTTGTGCATCATGATCATACTATTTCATGAAATATATGATATCTTATTAGCAATATGTTTTTATTCTGACTGTACTGAAACTTATTCTTACAGATTTTATTTTTTATTTTGTGTATTTATGTTAATTAGTGTATAATTTTCTTTATTTATTAGGCTGCTTGTTGTTCAATAATTGCATTTTTAACTTTGTGTGTATTGTTCCCATGTGTTGTAATTTGAGTATATTAGCTGTTTTATACAAAAACATTGGTTCTAAATATGTATACAATTTCATAATTAATTACTGATATGAAATAAATACATGAAATTACTATAAGTATTTTACCTAGTTAATAGTCCGTCGTGTGACTTCTTTGTGTTGTCCTACTTACTACGCGTTTCGAGACCGTAATCTAATTATCAAGTATATATATATATATATTAATCACTCTTCAGGTCTTCATATACACACAAAAACACATTAATAAAAAAAATACACAACACATAATGTATCCGACATGGATAGGCCGGTTGTTGTACACCATCGCATCGTCTATGACACACTAAACTAAACAGCTGATCATTTAATGTGTTATCTTGGTCATGTCTGAATTCCTTGTAAACTTCGAATTCTAAATGATAAGAAGTAATTTCAATCCAACGACTTATATGATACAGCCCTCGGTTAACAAGATAGAACTGATCATTAACCACAGTACAAAGTAGGCTGTTTAGTTTATTGTATTATAGACGATGCGATGGTGTACACCAACCGGCTTCAAATACTTATAGTAATTTCCTCAATTTATTTCATTTTATAAAGTGACTTGGATAAAAAAAGTCATGAAACTAAAAATTCTGATAGATTGGGTTTAGGTACACTTACACTACCGTTGCATTTATTTCGTAGAACACTTTTCCTTAATTTCAGACTATTATTTTTATTTTAGTTTCTGCTAAAGATAGTCCTTGCAACTATATATACAGATAAACTCCTAATGGAAAAATATCATAAATGTAAAAAAAGTGGTTAATAGTGATAGATTTTATTTTGATTGAAACAATACGTATAAAATTGTTTCGTAAAATTAGGATGGGTTTTAATGTGCCATAATACGCACCTCCACAAACTGAAAGGTTGTACTCACCAGAGCGTAGTAGAGAATCTTTATAAAATATTGTCTTTGCATACATATATTAGTATGTAAAACATTCGAATGTATTTGAACAATTTATTTTTTAATTAAATTATGTGTTTTTTACGTCAATATTGATTTAACCAAAAATTTCACATCTTTGATATATGTAATCAATCTACTTGCCAGTTAGAAATACAAGTGCAATTATTTATGTTACAATTTTTATACTATGATTCTTTTTTAACTATAATGTTTTTTAGATTTCAGTTGGCCATCTCTTCAATTACTATCTTATCGTTTATATTTCGTCAAAATATTTGTTCGTAAAAAGAACGTTGGTTGCAGTGCTTTACTTAGTATTATTATATAGTAAATATTGATTGAGCGTTTTCTTTTTTCAGACGTACCGATGAAGTAAGACAGGAAGAAGAAATAAATTGGGAACAGTTTAAATGTAGTTTCCGAAAAGACATAACAGTAGTATACAGCGCCTCCAACAGTACGTTTACAAAAGGAGACGAGTCTAAGAATGGTTCCTACTGTTCTATATTACCCTGCCATTACCCAATAAATGGCACAATGTTAAGAGGATTCTGTGTTTCCGTGTTCACCGTCAACGCTACAGAATTAGCAATGTCGGGAGTTAAAAATGAAGAAATTATAGTTGGCATAACTCCGGGAATTTATATACAATTTCACATATTTGTTAAGAACAATAACTACTATTATGATCATGAGGTTGGTGATATAGGACTGCTGCATGAGGATGAAGAGGTTGACGGGGAACGAAAGGGGTTCAGGTAAGGATATTGTAAAAACATTTGCAGTATAAACAGTACGAATCTTACACATGATGTTTGACAGAGAAAATGAAACAAAAATTAATTTTAGTTTTTGTCTACTAATGATAAATTGCGTATAAATAAATATTTGAACTAAAATATTTAGTAATTTATCTACCCTCAATTTTATGCTTAGAAAAAAATATATCTCTAAAATTGCTTACGATGCAGGTTTGACATTTTCTAATCTGCTGACTGTTATTATACGAGAACAATTGATTGTCAACTTATGAAATAAATTACAATAACCTACTTATAAAAAAAATTATCAAAGTTTAACTCTATAGAAATCGTCAATAATACTTAAAATTACTTTTAACCTCAATAAATTCTGATATTTTTTAACAGTATTTATTTACTTTTAACATTATTATTTTTTTATGTAAATAAGGTCAAAAGAAAACGAAAACAGGTACAGAAATAAGACATTTATTAAAAATCAAAATAGAAATATATTATCCTAATATTTATCCAATTAATGTTTATTTTTGTCTGTTTCAACATTTGGTTATCTTTTGCACTTTGAAAAAAAATATATATCTTTAGAATTTCTAAAGATTCTTTTTTGACAGTTTATAATCTACTGACTTTTATTAGGCAACAACACGCAAACAATTGTTAGAATAAAATTTGAATACAAAATCTCACAACTAATAAGTTTACTAACTCAAGCGCGTTTCAACAAAGTTGAATCTTCACTGATGGACGAGCTGCAATTTTCAAACATACTCACTTTGTCGTTGAAACGCGTTTTAGTTTATAAACGTATTAGTTGTGAGATTTTGTGTTCAAAATGTATTCTATCAAGTATAAATATCTTGTCACAAGTTCAGTTCAAAATTAATTTAATACGAACAAATTGTCAAGGTCTGAAATATATTTATAAAACTTGCTTGTCGAGAAAGTGTCAAAATGCAATTTCAAGGTTATTTTCTATAATACTCAAAATTACTTCAACGTCGATAAGTTTTGCTATTTTATAAATAGTATTTATTATTTTTTACAATTATTAATTGCTCAAAAGGAAACAAAAACACGTACAGAATTAAACATTTATTTAAAGAACAAGAAATATCCTAAATGAGGTTTATTTTCATCTGTTTCAACAGCTCGGTTATCATTTTTCACTTAGAAGGAAAATAAATTAAAACTATTACTCTAAATATTTTAAGGATTTAACTATTATTAAATTATTATTCATAATTGAAAATGAAAACATGTTTTTTTGGAAATATTTTACAGTGTAATGCCAGAGTGTGAACAATTATTCATTCGAAACAGTTAGGTGAAATTGTTTTAAATACTTTATTGCGCATTGTAGTGTCATAGTGACAACAAACTTCTTCTGAAACTAGTTTGTTGAAATTATTTGAACAATTTTTATTGCGCAATGTAGTGTCGCTTTATCTTGCTTTAACGCTTAATAAACACTTTTAAAAAACCGAAACAGTAAGCAAAGGAAATATGATATTATATTTTTTTAAATTTTTATAGATATATAATATGGATCATTTATTTGTATTCCATTATTTTTCAGACTTATCAAGTTTTTAGGAGTGAACGAATCTTTAGAATCAGATGAGCAATACTGCAAAAAAAATGACTCATATATAATACAAGTAGTATACAATGCCTTAGACGGAACTTTTACAGAAGATGAAGCAGTTAATAGTACAAACTATATTCTATACCCTGGGTTTTACAGAGTGAATACAAACGTAACTGTACGAACATGTGTCTATGTATATTCCATCAGCAGTATAGAGTTTACAAATAAGTATCTGGAGTTGCCGAAAGTACAAGAAATAGTCTTAAATAGGCCTTTTCTTATTGGATTGACGAGACGCGTTTTTATAAAAACCAAACTATACGTTAAACAACATAAGGATAATATTTCTCAGTTTGTGAATTTTACTTATAATGATTTTATAAGAGCAAGGGGATTCCACAACTTTATGAATACCTTTCATTTCCAAATATTATTAGTCACTTCGACTATTTCCATAGTAGGTAATTTTCTCATATGCGCGGTTATTGTTAAGTACAGAACTATGCGAAATTCTCCCAACATATATGCGTTCAACCTAGCTGTGGCTGATATTGTGACATTCTCTATGACGCTGTTTCTTGATCTAGTACCTACGAAAAATTTAAAATCAAGATTTAATATGTGGTAAGTACAAACTAATAAAACAAAGAACATTTAATATATTTATTGCTTGAAGAGATACAATCACATACCAAGGAGTTGGCCTTATTCCTTCCAGTTTCTATGAGATCTTTGCGAACATTTTAAAACCGAAGTATTATCTATGTCAAAATAATTTTCCTGAATGTCATACTATGTGTCACTAAAAAACTGTATTAATTTTATCACATTTTGTTCGAACTTTTAAAAGATTCGTTACGTTTTCTGAAATATTTGTATTGTCACATAATATATACTGCTTTATATATCTTAACATATATCTTAACAACTTTCTGATTTATTTTAATAGTAGAAAATAAAATGAATAATATTATCTGATTATGTTTGTTTTATGAAATATTTCCTGTATTGAAGTCTGCTAGTGTATTTACGACCAAGACGTACTTGGGCATTAATTCTTTGTTTATTAACTCGTTTTTTTATTTTTTTAAATGTTTTTCATATCTACCAAAAGTACAGATACCTTTGACTTCGCTTCGGGAAATTCCTGAGAAATTAGTTTCGTGACATTTTTAAATATAAAGCTTTCTCGAAAATTGGGAAACAAAAATCAAAACAACAACCACTTAAAATATGAATTTTACTTTAAAAATTCTCCGCAAATTTAATCACGTGTTATTGTAAAATCGAAAGTTTAATAATTTTATCACTAATCAATATTTAACTATCTTTTTTAACCTAGGATCTGGCTCTCCACTTCCGTCCTGTACTTAATATGCAGGAACGTTAACATTTGGACTACAGTGGGAATCACGGTTGATCGTTACGTAGCTATTTGCCATCCGTTTCTAGCTAGAACTGTTTCCACACAAAGCAATGCTGTTAGGATCAACATCGCTATTTGGATTGTATCAATTTTGATTTATCTGTTTGTTGTAAGTATTATTTAGTTTCCAATTGCAATTTTGAATTTGTATTTGGTATCTGTAAAATCGTTTGGTAATGTCTCTTTATTTGGGGTGATTCAAAATTTAATTGGGTACAAGGCAGCGTTACAATCAGCCAAATCTCGTTGTCCCAGGATTCAGCAAGTCCTTCTTGTGGAAATTGTTTTCTAACCTTGTTTATACTAACTTATAACTAACCAATAGGAGATGGAAACTAAAAGGAATTTACTGAAATGAGTTAAGTTAAACAGAAAAGTCTGAGTTTAAAAAAATCATTTTTGTAAATTTTATAGTTTATTCTCCTTAAAAAAAGAAAAGATTTTGTTTGTTATGGTTCTGCATTTAAAGATGTCTTTTAAGTATACAAACGTGGCAGCATTTCGCTCCAAAGAGTTTTTTTTTTATTTTGAAAAATATTACAAATCTAATGTTGGCTTACGCTTATTATTATATGTTATATCTGTTTGTATAAATGCATAAACATACACAAAGCCTACTAACATAATATTATAATGTTATTAGGCTATATATAGACATATAAATTACAATAGTAATCAACACAGACGTAAACATGTGGCTGTCATCTACGAAGCCGTACGTTTCACACCAAAGTGATTCTAACACAATTGTTTGATAATATGTATTGTTGAACTTACATCTGTTCCTATATTGTTTATTGCATAACGGCCGTTTCGACTATTTATTCAGTCATGGTCACATGCGTTTTATCGGTACCATATATAACTTATATCACACTGTTATAACACATTTAAAAAATACATTACGGTTTTGACAAACATTTGGGAACACGAACACATTTACTCACACTTAATTACGTTTAAAAAACTCTTTGTTTATTTATGAAGGGAAAAATTCTTTCCTTATACGACTGTTTCCGGCTGTGATTGTTACTGTACTGACCGGGTATTATGTCACTCGTAACCTGTTTCTAATCTCGATAGAAGATCGAATAATACATTTTGTATATAGTTTAGTATATCCTTCCACTAAACGTTTTGTTTGCTTGTTACGGCCAACCAGTGAGATGGCAACCTTAGAGGAATACTGGGTCATGTATGGTCTTGATTTGAACGAAGTAAATACATCCATTTCAGAGTCACTCTATGTAATATGACGTCATCATGCATGTATTGTTCTGCAATGTGTATACTGTTTACAGTTTTTGTATTTGATATTGTATACTATCGGCTTTAATTCTCCAATCATGGATATATTAGAAGACATCTTCTTCAATCCTACTATGGACTTAATACTGTTCTTATTGCTGCCGATGTTCATTATAATCGTACTGTATGTTTTCATCGTTCGGAGTATTTGGAAGTCGTCTAAGCTGAAAGGGTCCAGCAACACTCGGGGCCAATCAATGGCAGGGAAGAGTCTCAAGCTATCGGGTAACTATAATTTACTAATATTTTAATTGGTGCAACATTCATTGATACACTCAATAAAGCATGCATAATAGACTAAATTACTCAATTTTCAAAAATAGGGTTAGATATTTTCTATTGTTTGACTTTTTAACTTGGTGTTTTAAATTTGATCTTACTATTTCAAGGTAGATATTATCTACATTTTTGTCATATGTTCTCTTGTGTTTATCTAGAGTCTGTTGAATATGTATTTATGTATTTTTTATTATGCTTGTTATTTAAATTGTATTGTTCAAATTTATGTGTATTGTTACAATAATGTGTGTATATAATATGTTTTATACAAATTCCGTTTGTAAAATAGAACCAATACTGAGTAATGAAATAAATATTTGAATATCGTTTTATTTTGGCTAAAGTAGCAATATTCTAAACTTTCATAAAAGAAACTTTAGAAGACTTAGTTAACCGTCACAAAATTGTTTGACTTTGTTTAAATTACCATACAAGTAGTGGAGATCGATAGGATTGTGTTTAATTGAAGTAATTGAAACTGAGGGTGGGGCGAAAATAAATACACGTTTAAATGAGTTTGATTACTTAGTAGAATCAAATGTGTGTGACTGAGTTACTATCAGATAATATATACGCTATGTGATGCAGATTACTTAATCTTCGTAGATATCCATGTTGCTTAAAATATTATCCTGGAAGATATGAAAGAAGTGTAGAGGACACACGCTTGTGTAGTATATTATGTTCTTGAAAGTGTTTACTTGATCTTGAACCATGCATAATAAACCTGAACACAAACTTCAACTGGTCTATTTTGAATTCATTTCTTTGGGATACCTCTAGACTTGAAACTTTGAGAATACAATCCCTTTCAATTATTTATAACAAGCTTTACATGTTCAATTCCAGTTGATGGAAAAAGCTGGTACTCTGTTTTCTTCGTTTGGAGAAAATAATAAATAATTATTTAAATTACTTTGTAAACTATATTGTTTCAAAAAATTAACAAACATTGCTTATGATTCTCTCTATGAAATAGTTACATTATAAACTATCAAAATGTGTTGTTTAAAAAATTACTTAAATCAAACATGTAAAT
Source organism: Philaenus spumarius (assembly GCA_018207615.1). NCBI lineage: Eukaryota > Metazoa > Arthropoda > Insecta > Hemiptera > Aphrophoridae > Philaenus > Philaenus spumarius. Next base: position 108,677 of record JAGFPH010003902.1, on the reverse strand, counting down.
ACTTATTGTTTTGATTTCAGTGGCAATAGTTTTACAGTTTTTAATCTATAATGTTCCCATTTTCACTTTCATACACGTGAAGAGCTTCCTTGACGGTATCGGTGTTGACAAATTCTACATAAAACATTTGGAAAATGGTTTTGATGCAGTAATGTTGTTAAGTGCTACTATGGACCTGGTTTTGTATTCATTGGTTTCAAAGCGTTTCAGAGAGGCCTTTAAGGTTAGTATTTTGATTAAGTAATAGTCCAATAATGTTAATGCTACATTCAATGCATCGCAAATTGAAAAACAAATAAAATAGTTACAATCATAAAATGTGTACGAGAAACAATCTGTTAATAGAACAAAGAGAAGATTTCGAATTAATTTCAATATTTCAAGGCGTTTTTCTTTCACGAAAACCATTTAAATCTGTTCGTTGAAATACAAATAGGAAGAGAAACCCAGAATAAAACTTCTTAAAAACTAAATAAAATCCCAATATTTAATACGTGTAACTTTATTTTGTGTTGTAATGTTTTTTTTCGTTTTCTAAATTATTGTCGTTATGTTTTATTGTAGACGTCAAACAGGTTAAGACATCATGCATGCTTCTAAATTAAACATGCAATCAAAACATAAAGAACTAACTAACTTCAATTAAAACCAATGACCAAAAATCAAATCAAACCTAGACAAATTATTACAAATAGAAACAACTATTTCAAATCTTAAGTTAACAAGACAAAACTAAACTATAATCTTAAAATGTATTACTGTAAAATTTGTTGCTAAAACAAAACACCAATAAATATAAACTCCAACCAACTGCAGAACATAAGAAAACAAAACAACCGCAACACAAAAGGTAAAATAAGCCCCAATGTTTAATAAATCATAATAATAATAATACAAATGTTTAAAACAAAGTCAATTAAAAATTATCTTTATTTAATTTCACATGGCTTATAATATGACGTTTAAACAGCGTCAACAAAACTAAAACTAACATAACACTTCCTTATACAAGACATTTAAACTAGCATGCGACCTTTTTCTACATGCTTATAAACTTAGTTATACGCTTTACCAAATAACACATTAGACAATATTAATTTAAAATTATTTTAATTTTTCACTCCAGTAATGAGCATTCATTTCTCAGGGAAATTCTGAGAACAAGTATAATTCATTGTTAATCAAATACTGCTTTAGTATTCGTTTACGTTTATAGTAATTTTGCTTTCTTTTTATTTCATATGGCAATTGTGTAAAAAAGATTTTTCCGTATATTTTTTTTTTGATTTTATAAAACTAAATAATGAAGATCTAAATTCGTTTGATTGCGTGTGTTATACGGGTGGTTAGTTTCGAAAAAACAGTCATTTCGTAGCTCCTTCGAGTACTTCATTGTGTCCATGACATACAGACTATAAACTGTAAACATTTTCAGCTGAGTGAATAGTTGCTTAACGGTTTCTGACTTTTTTAGGGAAAGCATAATTCGTATTATTTTTTGTATAAGAATTGTAGGCTATTCAAATTATATTTTGATGTAACTAAATAAATACACATAATATACCGAATGATAAAAGGGAATGTATAAAAGAGCATTGTATTTAATACGGTATGATTAAGTCGCATACATAAATTCATGATGACGTACTAACTACGTTCTCAACATGTTTGTTCCAAGACAAATTTTCATGAATTATAAATTTTAGAAATTTTGTTTGATTTTTTTTTTTTAATTCGAGAGTCATTGTAAACTTGTTTTATTAAAGTCTGTTTTATTTTGTTCAAACGAAAAAGATAAAAACTTGATTTTAAAGCGTTAAGCAAGAGCTTGTTATGATTATAAAAATGTATTTCGTTTGTTAAATCAATGTTTGCAGATATTTCGATACTATTTCTGGATTTTCTTTTTACAATCAAATTAGTGTCATTTCTATATAGACACATTGAACTCATGCTAACTTTCTCAGACAGTTCACAATATAGATCCCTGAGGACTCCATACTATACCACTATTACACTGACCTGCCTTACAAATTTCAATCTGAAGTAAAGTGAAATTATAAGAAATGCTTCAATGTATGAGACATGTAGGTAAATGTTTAGTGTATAAAAATAGTTTGGCGAAAGTATCGCATATATTTAATAATTGAAAAACTATTAAGCACAAAGTAATGAATCTTTGGAGTTATGTATTCGTTACTATAACCAATAGATTTTGACGTATTTTACTTGATTTTGGCCAATATACAGGATTTATAAAAAAAACCTTTCAGGACTTTGGGATGTCATTCCTCATACAAAAAGGAAGAAAAAAGTTCAAAGAAACATAGGTCCGAAAACGCTTCGTTTTCCAGATATCCACCATTTTTTTTTTTTTTTACAAAATAATTCATATCTAGAGAACGGTTGGACTGATTGAGCTCAAATTTGACATGAATTTTAACCTCAAAATGGTATATCTCAAGAAAAATCAGTGATTAAATCCAACCATGCATTAAAAAATGGCGGCTGTTTGAATATGTCAAACCTAAATTACTCAAAAACCGTACATTTAAAAAAAAAATTCAAGACACCTTTTTTGTAGCTTTTTTGATTCCCTATCGGATGGTGTAACTAAAAAAACAATCGGATGATTGATAATAGTTAATGTGTAATAATTTATTTGTTCAACCCGGCATCCTATACCAACACAGTAAATACTACAATATTGTTTGTACATTTGCTGTCATTATCTTTATCTTAGCTATTATCCTTTATCCGATTGTTTTGACAGTTACACTATCCGATAGGGAATCAAAAGGGCTACAAAAAAGGTGCCTTGACATTTCTTGTTAAAATGTACAGTTTTTGAGTAATTTACGTTTGAAATTTTCAAACAACCGACATTTTAAAACTCATGATTGGATTTAATCGCTTATTTCTCTTGAGATATATTGCTGTTAGATTAAACTTCGTTTGAACTCAATCAATCAAACCTTTCTCTAGGTATGAATTATTTTGTACAAAAAACAAAATGGCGGATATCTCTAAAACGAAGAGTTTTCGAAGCTATGTTTATATGAACTTTTTTCTTCCTTTTTGTATGAGGAATCATATCCCAAATTCCTGAAAGGTTTTTTTTTCATACACCCTGTATACACAGGCCAATATCAGACAATCCACAACATAGATCCCTGAGGACTCCATTCTATACCACTGTTACACTGACCTGCCTTACAAATTTCAATCTAAAGTAAAGTGAAATTATAAGAAATGCTTCAATGTATGAGAAATGTAGGTAAATGTAAACTGTATAAAAATAGTTTGGCAAAAGTATCGCAGATATTTAGTAATTGAAAAACTATTAAGTACAAAGTAATGAATCTTTGGAGTTATGTATTTGTCTCTATAACCAATAGTTTGTTGACGTATTTTACTTGATTTTGTCGTAAATGATATACGGCCCAGTAAGGAAGTCTTGAAACTTTTTAATGTAAGCCTATGAAGAGTTGTACCTCATTTTAATAGTCTTTGTTAGTACACAACAGTGCAACAGAACGAACAAGCCTTTTAAATAGTCGAATGTTATGCAACAAAAGTGTCTTAAGTTTATTAATTTGTCATCCCGCTTGCAGGTATCTTTAAACGACAAACGACAAAATGTGTTAAGTTTGTGTCTTACCTTAAATTTATGTAGTCAATTATTTTAATGTTGTTCTTATATTACACTAATTTGTAAAATCCTAGCAATCACAAATGTAACAATATAATGTGCGAATTTCCAAAATAAATAGTTTGTTAGAAGATGTTCTATTGAGTAACCATCAACCATCCCCCTATTTGAACTCATTAGATTTTTTTGTGATATTTAAACATGAAGGTTTGTACACAAAGGTCTAGAAATCTAAAGGTCTAGAATGATTTAAACGTTATTATTGAGCAACACGTTTTTACTTTCTCCCCCTATACCATAGTATATGGAGAAAGTATTGTATTCGTCAAAATTTACGAGTTTGAGTTTTTGGTGGAAATATCCATTTTGGGCCCCCCTGAACCTAAAAAAGTGGTTTTCGGAGTGATGTCTGTGTGTGTGTGTCTGTATGTGTGTATGTGTGTCTGTGTGTCTGTGTGGATGTTATCAGACCTAGAGCCTAAACCAGTAGTCCGATTTTGATGAAATTTTGTATGGAGGTACTAATCTACGGTATCTCTAGGAATTGTTTTCATTTTTGTGAATTTTTTATTTTTAAGGGTAATTTTCCCATAAAAACCCTTAAAATAACGGAAAATCAACTTTTCTGAAAAACGGCTCTAACGATTTTGATTAAAATTTTATAGTTTATTAGGGACGTAATGTACTATAAACTGTAAAATTTTAAACAAAATCGTTCCAGCCGTTTTTGAGAAAAGTTGGTTTTTCCGTTATTTTATGGATTTTTATGGGAAAACAACTTTAATACAAAATCACATCTCCTAGCCCACCCTAAAAGTCACCGTGAATCTGTTTAGTAATTTAAATATGTTTGTGAGAAAGTATGTGCCAGTTCCTGGTACCGTTCATTTAAATTCCTAATGAACTGAAAACAAGTACTACAAATGCGTTGTTCACCAGTCTTGGTGCTCGTCAAGAGACACAAAGCATCCATGTTGAACAGTTAATACAGGCATTGTATTATTTAGGTAAATATCTTTGTTTTAATTTAAATATGGTTTTGTCCTGTTAGTACAGACATTGTATTTGTTCGGTACGTTTCTTTGTTTTACCCTAAATATGATTGTGTCCTGTTAGTAAATTAGTTGTATTTGTTATGTAAGTTTCTTAGTTTTACTTTAAATATGATTTTTACCTGTTAGTACAGGTGTTGTATTTGTTAGGTAATTTTCTTTTTTAAACTTAAATATATGATTTTTTTTTTAAGTTATTTAGCTACGGATAACGTAATTCAAATTAATAAATTTGTGTTTCTTACCGTCATCGTTATCCAATTCATTCTTTAAGAAACGTGCTACAGCTATTTCAAGATTAATAGCATTTTCAAACACTGCACACGAAACACATTAAAATATAAAACACACACAGTTCACACACAACATTTCTACGTTCATTGGAACGTCGTCAAAAATAAAACAGCACACAAAAATACACAAAACGTCCGACATATTTACAACTTGTTTGCAAACAGAATACATTACAATTAATTATTTAAAATGTTGGACAGATGATAATCAGGGTTGCCAACTGCAAAGAACAGGTTATCCCTACAATGATTAATTACATACAGCCGACTTGATTATTTCTTCATATTATATATTGGGTTTGTATTAAAATTTACTTGGGAATTTAAAATTTTGGTTGGTTCTTTTCTTAAGCTGTTATAAATTTCTATTTCTTCTAATCTGTCCATATGTTTACCTTTTCTACAGGTGTGAACAATTTCCAGGCTATTGATGTCACTGTATTTGTGGTCAGTATTAACTATGTGGTCGGCGTATAGGGAGTTCGTCGGATATTTATTGGGGGATTTTATATGCTCTTTATATCTTTTCGCAAACCTTTTTGGCCTATATAAAATGATTCGCATTCGCCACACTTAAGTTTGTAAACGCCAGTCTTGTCTAAAGCTGATATGTTAGGAACCTTTGTATTATTAACCAAGAGTTGTTTTTTGAGACTGTTATTAAGTTTGAATTCTACAGTATAACCTTGTTTACTAAAGGTGCTGTGGGCTATTGTTTCAGCATGTTTGTTATACTCTAATGATACATACTTCTTGTCGATAGGTTTTTTAATCACGTCCGACCTGCTTTTAAGCTTTCGGTGTAATTTATCGATGATATCTAAACTGTAACCATTTTCCTGTGCAATGAATTTAATAGTGTTAAATTCAATGTCATAGTTCTCCTTGTTCAGTGGTTTATTCAAAAGTCTGTGTACCATGGAGTTAAAAGCGGCCATTTTATGTGAGTTGGGTTGATTAGAGCTGGAATGTATCACTCGATCAGTATAGGTTGGCTTACGATATAAATTGAAGCTGTGGTTTGAGTTTGCTCTTGTAACTGTCAAGTCTAAAAGATGAATGCTTTTATTGTCTTCTTTCTCGGAGGTAAACTGTAAGTTAGCGTGCACTGAATTAATTTATTTATTAAAGATGTCCATTTGTATACTGTTGCCTTCGAACAAGCACAGAACGTCATCAACATACCTGTGCCAATAGATAAGTTTCGAACGATGTGCGTTTTTGTCCGACAAAACAAAACTATCTTCGAAGTTGTCCAAAAACACTTCAGCTAATATGGGAGATAGAGGGCTACCCATAGCTAGGCCGCTGTTCTGCAGGTAATATGTATTATCGAACATAAAATAGTTCTGGCCCAGTACTATTCTCAGTAATCGCACGAGTTCACCTAATTCGACTGTGGTCAAGGTGTTGTTTGACTTAATATTATTCTCCAGGATCTTAATAGTCTCGTTAACTGGTACGTTCGTGAATAAGTTAACTATATCGAATGAAGTCAACATGGTACCAGCGGGGATTTTGACATCTTTAATATTGTGTATCAACTCCTCTCAATTTCTGACACTAGCTCCAGATTTAAACCTGACAGCCCCTCTTATTATCCTATCAAGTGTTTTGGTAAGTTTATAAGAAGGGGCCGACGTAAAATTTACAAGCGGGCTTATCAGAAAATTGTCCTTGTGGATTTTAGGAAGACCACAGAGTTTGGGAGCAGTACCATTTATCATTTTAAGAAATTGTTTACTTTCTTTGGTTATTAGGTGGGTACAACTATTGATGGCTTTGTTGACATTTGATTTATAATTTAGGGTTGGATCCTTGTGTAGTTCCGTGGTGTCATTAACCTCAATCAACTTTTTAACGTTGTTGTTATAATCGTCTATGTTGATTATAACTATGGCATTACCTTTGTCGACCTTGGTGATCATGGCTTTACTATTACTAAGTTTGTTCTTGATACGCCTGACTCTAACTTGGTCTTTATTAACTATTTGTAAAAATATTTCACTATTACCTATATAATTTACGCCTTTAAATTACCGTACTTCTATTATTTCTTGAGTAAAAATAAGCTTGTTTTTATTGGGCAATTTTAGTGTTTAGAAAAAACTTCTTTCAGGAGGTAAGTATGCATTTAGTTGAGGTTGAAATTCAACATTTTGACGTTTCAATTAGTAAGGATGGGAGGGGAGGTATATTTACTTACAGGCAAAACAAGTAATGAATATTAAACAAATAAAAGAGCACTGTGGCGACAAAATCACACTGATTTAAATAAAAACCCGCACCACAAAACAAGGAGCAAAAACTATAACTAAACAACTAAATTGTAAGTTAAGTTTAATACCTTACCCTTATGTACATTTCGATGACATGGTCATCATCCTCAGAGGGTTTTAACACTACTAAAGTATTTTTTTTTTTAAATTTAAATCAAAGTAATGAATACAACAAAAATATTACTAAGATGTAAAAATGATTTTCTATTGTATGAAATGCTTACCACAATGTATTACATCACAAATTGACAGTATGTATGACTAAGCCATACAAAAATATAGGTACCGATTAAAGATTTAATAAAACAATATTATATAGCCTATATACGATTTCAAGCTGAGAAATTGATTTTATTTTGTTTTTAGTTCTATTAGCAAGTGTTTTTGAGGGGAGATTACTGTAGGTAGGCCTACTGTTTTTTTTTTCTTTAAAAACTTAATTTCTTGTAAGAATAAGTTACGGCAGCTATAGAAAGTCTGTACTAGCCTATAATATTGGTATAATCTTCACATAAAGATGTGGTACATACCTAGCTACAACGAAGGAAATAAACTTCAACGTTTTAAAAGACAGCTTAGGTCCTCTTCCTGCAAAATTCTCATTAGTTTAGATGCCTTTTCATGACCCTTCGTATCACATGTTATAGATTGGTCCTCCAACAGCACACACAGCAAATCACTATGAAACAAAATATTTCAACTGAAATCACTTAAAATTTATTACATATTAATTTAAGTGATTTTGCCAATATAATCCTTATTCTTTTATAAAGTAATTAAAATTATCAAAATGTACGAGTTTAATAAACAAATTTTCCCTTGTGTTTTAAAACTATTATTTAACATAAAAATGCACAGTATTTAATCAAAATAATATGCCACTGGTCACTGGTCTGATATTAAAACAAACTAAATACATTATTAGTTAGGTTAGATATGAAAAATGTAGATAATAATTCTCTAAAGGCCTAATGATAAACTTCATCTAGTATAATATATAATACTTATCAACAGATTGATTTATGTAGGATGTAAGCCTATAGCTATAGGCCTATTTGTAATACTTTCAAATAAAGAGACATTAAACAAGTAAGTAGTAGAAGATACAAATGTGATCAAACTATCTTTATTAATATTATCACTTGCAATAAACATATTTGCATTTATTTGCAGGTGTGGAAAGCTTCAAATCATTGTAACCTATTATCACTAAATATACAAGTATTTACATGCAATAATTTATAATGGTTTTGATATAGGCCTAAATTGTCATTTGAGCTCATATAAAAACAAAAACTAATGCAATGGCTCACTTTTTTTATAAAAACAATACCATAATATTATGCCCTATATTATATTAAATGTATTTATATTTATTGTTTGGTTATCTATTCAAACTTTGTCGTTAATCATGTTTGTTTCTACAATGTCAAATTGGTCTGAGATAATATATTATATGTAAATTGTTTTTCTTGTATTATTAGGTTTTTAATGGAATTTTTCTAACAAGATGAACAAAACATAGATACCGTGGGCGGATGCTGAAAGCTCGATATGAATTATTATTTTGTGTATATGTGTTGTTAAAATCAAAGAAGTCATATTGTTTTCATTTGTGTTTATATTAACTTAAGTATGATATTGGTGTAAGCTACAAAAGTACCCATTTTATATTCTATCTTTTTAATTAGTTCTAGGTTGTTATTATATTTTGTAAGATTATTTTACTTGTTAGAATTTTAAACTTTGTATATTTTCCTTGACCTTTTACACAGAATAGTTGCAAATACTGTATGACCTATAATCTAAACATTGCTAATGTTAGTTTGGCAATACTGGTACCTTGTATGACAGGAACGTAAAAACTTCAACAAATAATTAATTTACAAAGTTTTAGTTTGTGATAGGGAATACAAAATAGGCCCACTCATTTAGGCTACTTATCTTTTCTATTTTTTTCTTTTTGAATCATTTTAAAACATTCAAACTAAACACTCCACAACACTTATTAATATAGGACTACTATTTTGAAAGCTGTTAATTTTAAATAACATATGATAAGAGTTAAGATTATAATCAAATAAAGAATTTGTGTTAAATACCATTAGACCTAAGTTACTGTATACTAAACATTTAGTTAGGTTACAAATTTTAAGGGTTGTAAACTGGTATTTAGAATCAAGCTGACAGATTAAATAAGAAATTGTTTAAACACAAAATTATATTTTTTTGAGGTGGCATTCATTTGTTTTTACAAATTAATAGTTAGGCTATAACAAAAAAAAGTGAATGGCAGCTTAAATTTACTATTTTTGACCCTTGGCATATATAATTTTGCAGATGACAACCTTGATTCACTTTCTACTGTTAAATGTTAAATACAGGTAAACATACAAGTTTACTATTTGATCCTAGCCTAATATTTTTGCAGACAAACGTTTTACATTCTACTGTTAAATGTTGAATACAGGTAAACATACTGTGACTAAATACTATAGGTTAGAACCTTTTAGGTTCATGCATTTCTGTTGCCAAAGGTTAGCCTAGGGTCGAATAGTAAAGTTGCGCCAAACATATTGTGATTAAAGACTAGCCTATAAGTTAGATCTTCAAACTATTTTTTTATCTTGCATTTATGTTGGCTTAGGGTCGTATAGTAAATTCGCACCGAAATGGGTTTCTACATAGATACTGTGAACAAGAACTTCATTATAATATTTCTTTAATAGATATATAGAATCCTTTTTGTAGGCCTAATTTTTCAATTATTTAACTGTTTATTTAGAAATGTATTAATCCAAAATATAGGCTAGGCTATTATTGTTGTTTTGAGTAGCCTATGTACTTCCCTAATGTCAAAAAAGATATTAAAATAATTTGTAATTCAATATTTATTTCATATTTTGTATGTGAATATTTGTGCTATTTTGAATATTTGTGAATATTTTGTTTGTGCATATTTTACAGCTTCCAAGAAAAGGTAATTATAATATTTATTTATATAGCCTATAAAGACTTATTAATCTACTTTCTAATAGCCCAAGAAACAATATTAATAATTTATTACAATCACAAGCCATATTGATAAATAAAACTTTCTGACATAACCTAAAAATAATATTATTTATTAAACCTGTCTTTATTTCACAAACCAGATTAGCAAATTGATTAAAAATGTTAGAAGTATGCTATGTATGAACTTACCTGTAATTTAACACTTCCAAGAATTATTTGATATAACTTTAAACTGTTGTCGTGTTATAACAGATAGATGTTTCAATAGGCCTATCAACTGTTTGCAAAATAAAAACACCTCTCTTCGGTAAAGGCTATCGGTACGTTTTGCAAAGTGTTTAAATCACAAATATGTAATTGTAAAAGCCCCATAAAACACCAACTGTCTACTTTTGTTAGCCCAAAATGTTTGTCATTGTAAAAAACTAAAAAAAATGTTCCATTCTCACTCAAGTTCAACAGTCCGCACTCTCCTGCCTTCGGGGCTGGACAAAGACAAAGCTCAAAGCTGACAAAGGCACACCAGGCTCACCCCTCAGTTTACAGTTACTGTAAGTCCTAGACCTAGGCCGATCCCACAAAATATACAATACACCATAAAAGTATATTATTAGGCCTCAGATTCCAGCGCTAATTGTGTTTTTTAAACTTATCGCATACCGTACGCATTTGCCAAAAACCAAACTGGAAAATTATTTTGTTTGGTGTAAAGTTTTTATATAAATGCATTAATTTTAATATTAACCTAATAGCCTTTCAAAAATTCGGTCCTTGCCTTGTCAAATAGCCTAACTTGTTTCCTGTTGCCGTTTTAAAAAAGTAACCTAAACTCCAAAATTGTAGAAATAAATATTTAGTTTTGTTTATCATGTTATTTTACTCATTTTGTTTTATGAAAATAAAACTTATTTAATGCAATTAATAGGCCTAGTTAAATTACAAATAATATTTGATATAAACTTACCTTTAACTCATATCTACTTCAACTGTACAATTCAAATCCAACCGACTGTAATAATAGCAGGCATTTAGAGTGCAGAAATGAACGTGTTTCTTCTTTTTTTTTTGTAGGTACAATACATTTTATATAATGTCTCAGTACCAAACCAAGCAAATATTGCATGCGATCACAAGAAGACGTTTATTGACAACCATTTTCCATCGTTACTCTTAAAACGGAAAATTACCATTACTACGACTAAGGATTCAATCGAAAAAGTAACGTTTTACGAGAGACGTAAAAATAAAACCTCTAACGGATTTCTATTTTTATTTCCTAGTTTGCGACGTTTTTTCAACGTAAATTACAATCGAAAAACCGACGTGTTAAAAAAGACGTTAAATAAATAACCAATAACCGTTATTTTACCATTTATCCCATTAAACGACGTCTTTTTTTCGTATGTGTGCTACGTGGGCAAATTACAATTGATGTACATGCTATTATATTTCGTGTCTCCAACTTTAGAGATTACGTTTTTAATGTTTGTATATCTATAAATATAAATAAAATAACAAACTGAAAGATATTTGAACGATAATTAACAGACCACTTAAATTAACAACTTTTCGTTATTTTTCTTCTTAAAATGTTTAAATATTTTATTTATTCTAATCTTAAATGGCTCTCAAATTCTTTAAATGCAAATACCAGGATCAAACGCTCATAATAAGTAGTACAATTTAATAAATATTGTTTGTTGTGATTCATTACCTCAAGTACTTTTGGTAGTTACAATACATTTTGTTACATTTCAAGTTTAATTCTTTTTCACGAACTTAGTTTTACAAATTGTATATACAGAATACGAAATATTTTAAATTCAGTCCCATATTCTGTTTAGTACATAATGTATTATTTATTAAACTAAAAAATGTGAAACGTATCGGTGGCCGTTTTAAAGTGCGTCATAACATAAGTTTTCCGAACTTAAATACTTTTATAAGAAATTAAATGTGCAATAAAATCATTACCAAGAGATAAATAATAAAACTATGAATATATTGTACAATAAATATTCTTTTTCACATAAAGGATGTTTTATTTAAATAGCTTAAGTTGAATAAAACTACTTTCAATTACTAACTACAAAGGTCTAATGTTATATTTCAAACTGGTAATTATGTGACTGCATTACTGTTCTATTTCTTTAGTTGTCATTTTATTAATAATATAATATATTATGTATTTTTTATGACATTGTTTTAATATACCAGTCTATAGACAGTATTTTTTCTTTATAAAACATAACCTATTAACTTAAAACATGCAGTTCAAAATGCACATTAGTATGTCAATAATATTCTGATCCAAACTGTTCCATTAAACATTGGTAAGATATGGACTTTCAGAGCTCTCGAGTAATTTGAAAGTAATTTTTTTTATTAGTACAAAAAATATCAAGTACAGACGATCAAAACTGTGTTTCCAAAAGAGTATAGTGGTTTAAGTATACAGAGTATGGTGGTTCGTAAAGTAGCTTTAACCCACTTAAAATTATTTTTGTTACTGAAAATAAGTTAAAAAAACTTTCTACACATATTGTGTTGCATAACAAGACACATTTTTATTAATATCTGACCCTCTACCATGTTTGAGGGATAGGGGGGAGGGGGAAGGAGGTTAAAAATTTGAAATATAAAAGCGTCAAAAAAGCGTTTGGTTCATCTTTACGTACTCGCAAAGAATCTAGTTCTATATTTATTCAGGGCTCTATAACAAGGACTAAACCGTTTCTTTGATCTCGGCACTGTGCCGCCAGTTTCACTCTGATGACACTGTGCTGATAACTGCGAAGACTAGTGCAGCGGCCTCCTTGTGCACGCTGTCGTTTACTCACTGTTGTAACTCGACGGAAAAGCTTCAGTAAAATAAAACTTACATAAAGTACGGATTATAACAGTATATTATGTTTATTTTTATTTTAACAGGTATTTAGAATTTTAATAATTGACAATATTTGATAATTATAACAGACTGACATGGAAAAGTTACTAAGCGAGGATTTTTTTTATTTTTGGGTTACAAACAAACTTCCAGCGTATCATGGTTTCCTCCACTGTGGCATTACATAAATAACACATCCTAGCGTTTAGAATATTAAATGCTTGCGTGTATTTGTTGTTAGCTGCCTCACCCAAGATAACAATCAATTTTATTATGGATACAGTATCATATCCCTCATATATTCTTATCATTCTGTCCATGAATTCAATGCATATATTGCAAACACAATTCTATCTGTTAGGTGTGAATCGAGTAATAATTGTGTTGTAATGCAAACCCATGGTAACTCCAGTAGGTTTACTATTTATTATCATGCAACAAATGTTCATTTTTAATTTGTGCTCAATAGACCACCCTGAATAAATACCATTACCTTTGACGTTTCTTAATTTACCAATAAATAACACATTTCAAAATAAGTTTTAAATCCTACTTTATTTCCTACTCGTAAGCTTCACAATATTATATAAATTATTATGTGATCGACCGCTGAATATATTCTACGAAATCCAGCTTGGTACTTGATCAGGATGTTATTACTTTAGACAAAACTTTCCTAACTATGTAATAGTATCCCCGTAAATACTTGATAATAATAATTGATCAAATACTTGAAAATACTTGAAAATAATTGATGTTTTTGACAATTACCTCGTAAATGATATACCTCTGTAATTTTATTAACGATATCAGTTGAACCCTTCTAGTGTAGTGGAAATATAACATATTTTTTTAATGAATTATGTACAATTTCATAGGCTAATATATAATTTAAAACTTTAAAAAAATTAAAACGTTTTAACAACAATTCAAGAAATTCTTTTGGTGCTTGTTTATAAAATGCAAAAGGATTCCTATCAAAACAAGGAGCATTATGATATTGTGATTTTTGCTTTTCTTAAAACTTGATGCAATTCATTCATAGTAATTGTTTTATCAAAACTCACATTTTTCACAAATGAAATTTGAAAACCTCTATTACCTGTACCCCACTTTGTAATCAAATAAGTTATACAAATATAGTAAATATACAAAGGAAATAAGGAAAAGTAAAAAGGAAGCAACAAGAAATTATTTTTATTTGGTGGTTTATAAGAATGATTATTTTAATTAGTCTTTAATACATTTATCAAATATTAAATAACATTTATTAGTAAATGCACTCATGACATAATGAAAATAAACATAAGCAATCGCATAATAACTCAAAAACTAAATATAAGAAACGTACAAAAAAAAATTCATGTAAAAATATTCCATATATTAAATTGACAAGGATGTTTAAAACACAAAAAAATACTATATTGGTCTAGATTTCAATGCCCTTGCCAATATATCTATCATAATATTATACAATGGAAATATATTTCTTTCGGCACGAAGTAAATACAATAGAAATACATAGTTTAAGTTTCGTGTATTTCGTTACATACACATATTCGTAGACACAAACTTTTGTTGTACCCTGATAGATTTGCTATTGGTGGATTTTAAATATACTTTTAAAATAAGTAAACCAATAAATTTAAATTATTTTCTTTAATAGCACATGATTATATTATTATAATAGCAATACAACATATTCAAATGTGCAGATATGATTGGTGCTCTAGAAGTTTTGCGATACCGGTATATCTGATAAATATTTTAAACTATTGTCTGAGGAAAAGGGAATTGTGAAATGTTAAATTTTAATATACAAAACATTAGATACGAACGAGGGATATAATAATTTAAAAAAAGCGTGTGCGTGTTATTAGCTAGAGTGTGATCAGATCAGCAGCTCAAAACCATTTGCGTCGAATCCAGCAAGGGCAGAGCAAGTCCTGGTAAAATAAAAAATATTATTAATTTAAGTTTATTTTCTCAATTACTAGTATGCTTCCTTGAGAAGTTACATAGCAGACGGAGTGAGAGAGGGAATGGCATACAGCTTTTTATATAGTATTAGCTGACCCGTACGGCGTTGCTCGTGGTGTGTGGTATTTTCAGTCTTTTTAACATGGTTTTGTTCTTTTTAAGTGTTCAGTTAGTGAGTGGTATTTGGCTTTTATATATATAGATCTTAAATAATAAAAGCACTATTGTCATAATAATAAAAGATCTGAAATTATGATTTTAGTAACTGATCCCCCCAAACCCCTCCTGAAATTTCGAAATTTTTCATACCCTTTCTTAGTGAGCGCCTATGGCCCTAGATGAAGCTACATACCAAATTTCATTGCAATCTGTTCAGTAATTTTGGAAAAATCGTGATTTAGTAATTTTTACCCCCCAAACCCCCTAAAATTTCCAATTTTTTAAAACCCTTTCTTAGTAAACACTTATGGCCCAAGAAAAAGCTACATACCAAATTTCATTCCAATCCGTTTGGTAGTTTTGAAGAAATTGATTTTTAATAACTTTAATCCCCCCAAACTCCTTCTGAAATTTCGAAATTTTTCATACCCTTTCTTAGTAGGCGCCTATGGCCCTAGAGGAAGCTACATACCAAATTTAATTTCAATCCGTTCGGTAGTTTTTGAGAAATCGTGATAAGTGAGTCAGTGAGTGTGAGTGGTATTTCGCTTCTATAAACAATATAGATACTATAAGTGTAATTAAATCAACGAAACTGCATTTATGTCACATTAAAGACAAATAAAAAATTACTTCGATTAAGCTAATATTATTAATTTAAGTTTACGTGATCAGTTATTAGTATGCTTCCTTGAGAAGTTATATAGCAGAGGGAGTGAGGCAGGGAATAACATACAGCTGTATGTATAGTATACTATAGACTCTTGGTTAAGCTTCATACATGTAGCCTTCTGAACTTAATGTAATACAAATTAATGCTAAAATCAACGAAACTGCATATACCGACCTTACACTAAAAACAAAGAAACAGTTACGGGTACTTCGTTTAAACTGATACTGTATTATTAATTGATATGTTAAAGGACAGTATTATTCTCGTAGCGCATGCGTGAGTATACATATATCAAGGAATTTCCTATTTACAAAATTATATCATTACAGTTTTGTATATTAGTTTGAAAATATTACCATTTTCTAATTCAGTTAAACACAAAAATTGTTTAAAGGAAGATTTTAAAATAGAATATATCAAAATTATAATCTTAATTAAAAATATAAACAAAAATAATTAGAAACTAACTCAACTTATGATTACTATTTCCGTCGTATATGGTTAGCTCAATGCAAAGGAAAAACGGTTTATAACAGATTTAGCGAATGCATAGAGTCAATTGTTAGACATTTAAACTAGATATACGTAGTTTTAAGACAGGTCATTTATTCTAACCATACATAGCGTGAGTAAGCTACTAGACATATTTGTCCTTGCTGTCCTAAGGGCTTCAAAAGTAATACGTATACATTCAAGCAATGGACGTAGAATTATCGTGTGTGAACTGTGTGTGTTTTATATTTTAATGTGTTTCTTGTGCAGTGTTTGAAAATGCGATTAATCATGAAACAGCTGTAGCACGTTTCTTAAAGAAAGAATTGGACAACGATGACGGTAAGAAACACAAATTTATTAATTTAAATTACGTTATCCGTAGCTAAATAACTTAAAAATGGATGAAGCTACTCAAGCTAAATTAGCTAAGTACAAGTACACGAAACTTAAAATTTTAACTACAAAGCACAACATGAACTTTAACAAGTTCTGTTTGAAACAAAAAATAGTTCCTAAGTACATAAATGTCAAGACAAGAACTAAACCTGTAGCCACTAAAAAAGCTATTTCTATAGCACAGAAAGTTTGGTTAATAGAAGAAATTATACAACTTTATCGCCAAAAAGATTTGTTAAACAAGCAGTTAAATAAGTTGTACCTTGATATCTGTAATACATTTAATATAGGCCTGGAATCAATTCTGCATAGAATTGATAGTTGGATAAAACCTTTGATTTTAAACAAACACAAACAAAGAAAATAAATAAACTTATCCTAAACAAACAATCCTGTACAAAAACTATAAAATGTAAACACAAGTTTCACCCTAGATTGGTCAACAATGCCTCAGTACAATTTGAACAAGATGAGATTGAATTGTTGAGTAAAGTTTTAAATCATAACCTTGTTAACAATAAACCAACTGAAAAAACCAATACACTTTTAAATCTTGAGAGTTAAATCAATTCCTTTAGAATTACAGAACTACGCGAGATTTGATATTATAAATAAATTTAGGAAACACAATAGACCCTCTAACACATCCTTAGTGCCAGATGTTAAGTAATTGTGTACATTAACCCAAACAAACTTTACCTCATTATTTTATAAGTATAAAAGTATAGATATCTTAATTCAATATGAAACCTAAGGATCTATATCACTTACGGAAGAATGCTTAAAAGATCTTTAAAATTAGAATATGTTTTAAATGTTATGCACCATTTGATTTTATATATACTTATGAAATTTGTATAAGAGTTTAAGCATTAGCTGCTGGGTCACTACTTTATGCGGCCTCTAGGTGTGGTGTAGGTTTGTGTACTCATCGACAGTGTAAAGGTACATACTCAATGCTGTGTTTGTTAATATTTCGCCTGAACAGCCAAATTGGGTTCTCAAATTTTAAACATTTTTTGGGGGAGTTCATAAATTTCCCCGGACCCCTTTTGCCAAAGGAGGAGAGGGTATCCTTAATCCCATACCCCGGTCTAGCCCCCCTAAAAAATATCATATGGGCTGTACTCTACTCATGTTAATACTGAAAAAAATATGTCATTAAAAACAAAATACAGTAAACAAAATAATATGTACCTATTGTTTAGAAGTTGTTTTTTAATATTATTTCCTGCGTTTACAGGCAAATTTTTGTACAGAGCTATAATCAAGGATCTATGTTTTTTTTATTTACGAGTGGTATTTTGAACCTGAATAGTTTCTTTTTTTGTGCTTTGTAAATTTATAATAAGCTTTAGGAACTGAAGTCTACTCTGCAGCATTTCTTGATTGTTATATCTATCATTTATTTTATCTTTTATCTAGTATAACTATTACTGCATATTTCTGTTACAGTTTTCGTACAAAGGCTATGAAAATAATGATATTGCGACCCAGCTCAAAATAGAAGAGATTCTGAAATATTGGCTAAACTATGCTCCATTACAGATACTAAATCAGCAAAAGAAAAAGTAGAATGTCTTTTGTTGAAACATTAAATGTTTAAGAATTTTCTCAGTAAATCTTTATTGACCATCTATATATTGGACTGTTTGTCTATTTTATACTCAATTTGTCAACTTAGGACCTAAGATTTTTTCATTCATAGTCATAATTTTACCTACATTTAAATATAAAACACTT
>JAGFPH010003902.1:79488-89880 GCA_018207615.1 Philaenus spumarius | reverse complement strand
ATAAAAATACACACAATAAATTAAACATAAAGGTAACAAATTAATTTCAATATTTTCATTTCAAACTGTTTAAAATAAATTGTTACATGCCACACCAAAAACCTGAAAGTGAAATAATTCTAGTTTTGTTGAAAAAGTAGAATTGTCTTTAGTCGAAAAATTAAAATGTTTAACAATTTTCATGGTCAGTAAATCTATATTGGACTTTTTATCTATTTTATACTCAATTTGTTATCTTAGGATCTAAGATTGTTTCATTCATAGTCATAATGTTACCTACATTTAAACATAAAACACATTTAAATATGGTAAACATTTAGTGAACAGTACAGAAGTTAAGCACAATAAATTAGTTTAAATTATATTTAAAAAAAACACACAATAAATTAAATATAAAAGTAACAAATTAATTTAAATTTTTTATTTCAAACTGTTTAAAATAAATTATTATATGCCACACCAAAAACCTGAAAGTAAATTAATAAGAATAGAAGAGGCATTCTACAATGGTAAAGTCAAAACGTAGTTTTCTTGAAATCTAATGTCTTATTTTATTTATTGCCCACATAATTTTACAAAAAATAGCAAGGGTATGAAATAGGTGATACTTTCGTAAATGAAAATAACAAATTCTAAACAAACACATACTAATTGTATAAGTACAAATTTCTATCTCAATAATAACACAATTTAAAGCAAGTATCGTACAGTAGTTATTTTTTAACAAGGTCATAAAGTTTATATATGTTTTCTGTACATTTCACCAATTGCATTAACACATATTTTAGAATCCGAAAGTAAGATAACATATTCCAATATTGAGTAAAAGCTATTGTAATTATTAATTTATTCTTTAGTTTAACTGTATTCATTAGATAGAATAGACATTTGGAATTAGGCTGTAATAAGGTTTTTCAGATTATAGACTTTATATTTTTTTCAGCTTAAAGTCATGTCTATTTAAAGCACCAATTAGACCTATGTTGTTTATACATTTACAGAAATATGAGTTCTTCACCTTCTTTAAAAAAATATTGAAGGTAATAAATTATGTCTATTGTAATAAAATATGTTTTATAGAATATAGTTTAATTATTTTGTATTCCCATGTTCCTTTAATGCTAATTCGGAGGCTTAAATTTAATAACTTATTTCTTTATGTGCTGATCCAAGTTTTTATTCATTTTCTTTGTTTGATGAGTCAGAAAAAATATAACGTTTACTTTTATTCTTTTTTTAAATTTATCTTATTACATCTTTATCTTTAAAATTTATCTTAATATATATTTTGGAATAAAACAAGTAATAAAATGTTGGTTTTAAGAAAGTAATACATACAAAATGCATGATATGTTTGGTTTTGCCTAACTGAACCGAATATGTTACATAAATACCTTTAATAGGTATGTTATATGGTATGGATTTGTTACATAAATGCCTCAACAATAGGCAAACGTGTGTCATCGCTTAAACAGTGGCTGAAGAAAGGATTGTAAACAATAATAATGCTAAACAAATAATATATAATACAAAATTACTATAGCCTATATTTTGTGAAAATCTTAAACTTTAACTAATTATGGTATTGTCAAATTTTATTTGTTTAACTTTTTTTATTATACAATACATTTATCTGGGCCATAGATGATCTAAATTAAAGACTGACTTTAATAAATATACTGCAAAAAGTAAAGGTACATATGTATTTTGAATTATGTATAGGCCTCATTTATTTAAAAAAAATTGCTATCAAGGAAGATTTTATAAAAACGAACTGATGTAGGCCTACATTAAAATCATTAAATGTTTCTTTTGTCAATGAAATTAGTGTATTGAATTAAAATGTTCTTTCTTTATGGTAGTAAAATGACTAATAAATGGTTGATTATTCCTTGGCAAATAAATATAACATATACAGCAATTAATTGGAGGATGTAATTATACGAATGAGAAAATGCAATGTCTTTCCTGTTTAAGCGTATTTTGGCAGATATTTTTTTCAAAATACGACAAATTTGAAAGCACTCTTTCCCATTTTAGATAATCATTCGGCAATAATTTGTATCTAGGTTATTTTTATTGACTGGAATAATTTTGTACTTTTAGTAGTCATTTTACCATTCTAATGGTCGTCATTTTAACGTTTTAGTGTAACGTCTATTTCCCGTTCTGGATCACGTCTTTTTAGCGTGCTGGAAGAACGTATATTTGACGTTTTGAAATAACGACTTTTTACCGTTACGGAGTAACGTCTATTTCTCGTTATAGAACAACGTCTGTTTAACGTTGTACAGTAACGTCACATTTCCTAGTTTTCAATGAGTTTTTAGCTAAAATATGACGTCTTAAGATGACGAGAATCAAACGATGTATTTACGGCAACGCAACAACGAGTTTTAGACGTCTTTTTACCTAATCTTTAACTATTTTGCAACGTCTTTTTAACTATCTTATCGCTGTGACATTTGGGCGGAATATTGACGTACCGTTTAAACCGTTTCTTGACGTTTCGGCTAAACGTGTTTTCCACGGCAATATGACATGCTTGTGCTACGTGGGTGGTTGCCTATAGTCACTTTTAATTTGTCCAGAAGAAATTCTTTTTTAGTTTGCAATAGGAATAAAATCCCTTTTGCAATACCATACTATGTTATAAAACTTAAGGTATTTATTTTTGAATATATGTGTCATTATAAATTTCATTAATGAATAGTATAAAGTAAATTGAATCAAATAGTGAACCAAGAGCATGCTCAAAACTGCGTTGTGGGTTTTGATTTAAATAATTAGTAGCATGTGTTCGAAGAAAATATAAGCTAAATGGAATTTAAATTAACAAAATTGAATTTGGAGGATGATAATTGTGTTAATTCCATTGTAAATTTCACTTAATTATCACATATTATATCAGTTTAATGTTAATAGTGTATCCACTTTAACAGATTGTTTCATTAAGTTATAAAATGTTTAATAGAAAATTTAATTAACTATGATATAAGAGCAAAGTTAACTGAATTTAAATAATTGTCCAACCTATACTTGTCAATATCTGAAAAACCTGTACGAAACTGACCAAGAAACAATATTTTAAACAAAATGTAATCTTCTTTAATTCTAAAATAACTGGACATTTTCAACATGTAAAATAATTGCAAATTAAAGAGATGTGACTTAATATCATCACAGCCACTCTTCTTGTTTAAGTAAACGAATTAGATAGTTTTGATTAGAAGTATATTTTAACTATAAAAAAAAAAACAATATTGCAATGGAATTAAATTCTTTAATGAAAGTGTGTTTATTTAATAGTAGGGAAATTTAATTACAACTAAACAATAATTTAAAATATTTTTTACATTTACATAATTTTTTAAACAAATAAAAGAGCACTGTGGCGACAAAATCACACTGATTTAAATAAAAATCACGAGCCAAAAGACAAGAAGCAAAAACAATAACTAAACAACTAAATTGTAAGTTATGTTTAATACGTTACACTTATGTACATTTCGAGGAAATGGTAACTACATGATGACCATGTCATCGAAATGTACATAAGGGTAACGTATTAAACATAACTTACAATTTAGTTGTTTAGTTATTGTTTTTGTTCCTTGTTTTGTGGTTTTTATTTAAATCAGTGTACATAATTTTTGTTTTTGGGTATATTTGTCCGCTAATTTAATTTTGTAATTGTAATTTTAAAATTTATTTTTTCTCTAGTCAAATCCACGATTCTTGGTTGACATTGCAGAAAATAAAAAAACTTGAAATAGTTAAAAGTGTATTACTTTGTAGTTTTGTATGTTTAACTGTGGTAAAACTAACATAATTAATATCGACATTAAACCCAATGGAAGTTATAGCACATCTGTTTCCTGCATAAAGTAGTTTATATTCTTTCCATTGACAACAGTAAATAAATTACTTCTAAAGTATCTTCTGAATGCTGTTAGCTGAATACTTTATTAATTAAATTTAACCAACAAGAAACATACAAGAGCTTCTAATTGACAATACATCTTCATTGCGGTCTGTGTGCATTGCAGTACTTTATCTTTTAAGTATTCCGTTACAATCATGTAGTAAAGCAATAAAATTACATAAAGTTTGCTACTTGAATCGCAGATATCGAAGTAAGGAATTTATCGTTCGATTATAAATATGTAAGAGATGATTTCTGTTTTCAATGTACGTAAGGTTATCAGAAAACTTATGTAATTTTCTAAATAATTGTGCAATATATTTAGGTCACTATATATTATTGAAAATAATGAATCCTTTACATTCAATAACAATTTAAATGACAATACTTTACATTTGTAATCTGTACGATGTACTCCGTATTAGAGGATTATTGTAGTCCATTATCACTTTTGTAATAAAAAAAATGTATTTGAAAAGCGAAAACATAATTACAGTACATATATTTACACAAAAAATTTAACAGTTAATACAAACACGAATAATAAACATGTAAATAGGTTAGTCATCTTCTTTTTGAATAATTTGCAATACGTCTTATACAATAATAAATACATATACAGCTATAATTTTTTAAGTAAAATGCACGTTAAATTGGAGGGAATAAAGGTTGAAATTTAGGAGAGATAATTCAACAGTAATTGTATGAAAAGGACTGTATCAAATGTAAAATCATACGTTTAAAAAACCAATTAAAAACTACTACATGGTAATAAATAGCCTTTTTAAATAATCCCTAAGAGGACATAAACGTTTGCTGAATGCAAATCTAAGCAATTTTGACAATGTGTGGCATGAAGGCCTTTACTTCAAGCTACAACGTAATCTACGACTAAAATACTTAAAATCTCCTGATTTTAAAATCTCATTTAACAAATATAATTTCCTGAGTGAAAATATTCGGAAGTGAGTATTCTGCTTTCTAAGACATATCGGCAGGGATACCTCAAGGTAGTATTCTAGGCATGATCCTTTACCTGCTATAAATTAGAGACATGCACCATCAGTGAAAGGGAGTAGAAATCACTACGTATGCTGATTCTACTGTAACTGTGGATGTGGGAGGCTATGCAGGTAACAGAGACTTATTACTGGATACATCTATGGAACAAAATGCGGGGCATAAAACTGAATAAAATTAAACCAGCACATATTAATTTCAAAAATTGGAGGATTGAGAATGCCCAGGTGTCTACCAACAAGGAAATGGTACAAAATGTAAAACAGGTCGTTTTACCTACCTACTAACGGTCCTTTATGAGAAAATAAATTGGTTAACATAAAGAAGAAAAATGTATGAAGAACTTTATATCAAATATAAATATATATATATCAAACATGTACTGGCTCCGCGGTCGAAATTACCAGCTAAGATTTGACAACAAGTTAATATGCAAGTGCTGAAACCAGTTTGGACATATGGTCTGTCGCTATTGGGATGCGCCAAGAAGGCCAACGTGCAAAACATTAAAATCTTCCAAAATAAGAAACTCAGAATCTTAGTCAACGCTCCGTAGTATATTCACAGTAACTGTATTCAGACAGATCTGAAAGTGTTTTCAGTCAACGAAGAAATAGCGTCTGCGTAGGGGAAGCAAGAGCAGAGAATTTAAGAGTATGAGAATGCTACTGCAGGGCAGATGTTATACAAAAATAATGTCATATGAAGACTGATGGTATAGTGAACTAAAATTCGTAAACTTCATGACAGTCGCAGTCTATAATGAACTTTTGCGCTTAATAGTTTCTGAAACATGGTGACTTTACTTATGAAGCTAATGCTAATAGATAAGTGGAAAATTGATATTGATATTGATTTGAAATTATTTTTGGGGGCGAGGTTGGGACTATTTAGTCCTCTCTTCCACCTAACCCCAACTAATATTGTAAATTAAATAATTAAAAAAACTACTAATGTAGCAATATTAACAGTGGTAACATATAACTGCCTAAAATTAATAAGATAAAAATATTTCTTTAGACACAAGAAAAATGTTGGTAACATTTAAGTAGAAAAACAAAACGTAACAAACGTAAAATTTGAGTAAAATTTCTTGAAAATAATTTCAAAGTAGGGTATTAAGGTTATCCAGTGAATGTACTTTATGCGTGCATATTATATGCTTATTTTTAAAGTGCTACCGTTGGTTTTAGTGGTGGCAACTTGTTCCAGTTTGTTCCATTGGCTTTAATCATATAATGTTACTTTCATTATATAGTTAGGCTATCTAAATACTGTTAATTTTACAGTAATACCACTGGATTCCGACTCCTGGTACCTTATTAGATACCATATTTGCATATACATAAAACAAATAAATATACATAATTTTCAGACTTAAGAACCCACATATCATACGTATCTCAGGTTATTCTGCATGAATGCACAGGTCTCCAAAACGCCGTGGTTTAAAAACAAACCATTAAACACATTATCAAAAAACTGGAGAAGAAAAGTCTGAATATTTATTTCTAAAATAAACAGATTCAAGTATTGTTTTAAAATTTACAAATATGGCTATAATTTTGTTCTATCTATTTAAATTTAAACGTAATTACGCTAACCCAGGATTAAATTGACAATATACATTCAATTTTTTTTTTTTTTTACTTATAAATTTACTTGTCCGACTACTAAGAAACTATTGTAATGTACAAATTGCCAAAAAGAATACAAAATGCTTTATGAATACCAAGTAGATAAGACCAAGTCATTTGTTTGAAAAATAGAATAATTTTTGGTACTAAAACCACTATGTTGTTTTGTTTTTATCTATGCTGGCTAAACCATCGAAAATAAACAAAACAGCAGCGGGAAGAAATTTGTGTAATAAAAGTCGATGGGAAAATTAAAGAATTTGTTTTTGTAAATACTACTTAAAAGTGCAAACAAAGGGAGTTATTCATGTACAGTTATTTCATTTACAAACTTCACATACATGATCACACGAATTTGGTATGTCAGTTATTTTTGGATAAGCTGAAAGCTTTTTATTTATTTTTTGCACGACACAAGTCAAGTTCTTTATACATTCATTATAGTTTTCAAGTGAATTTTAAATTATAAATTATAAAACTATTTTTTAAATAGTTCAACAACAATTTTTCTCTTTAAGAACAACCATATACAAAACACACAGATAGAAAAACTAAAATCTTTATGTTGAAAAATCATAAAAAGAATGCGCAGTAATATGAATAGAATTTACATACTTATAATTTTTAGTTCATCTGGTATTGTATATAATACAGTAAAATACCTTTTTCTAGGATGTCCATATCTTAAAAACGAAAAATGAGTGGTTGTAGAGGTTTTCAAAATATTAAGGCCTAAACATAAACGTATTATATAATCACAACAGACAAAGCTACTGGATTCAGGGCGTACATTTACTTCATGTTTATGATTATTTTAATTTTTAATAACAAAAATACTAATTTCATAACTTTAAATAAATTCATTCATAATAATTCATTTATGTATTTGAAATGTACAATTAACAGTACTAAGTACGATTTTTGTATATTGATCCACATCGAACAATAAAATCGATTAAGTGATACATCTAAATTGTCTGCGGAGAATCATTCAAGTTCAAGGTTAAGGACAATCCTTTCAAAACTCCTCGAACCAATAAGAAGCTCAGGTGAATATTACATAAAATAAACGATTTAATAATATTTGCCTCGTTTATATTCAACCCCACATACATAAATAGCAAAGGAAATTGACTGCCTCGTTTAAATATCTGCCTAATGATGGGGAATATTTTATACTAGGTATTTAATGTATGTCGAATTATTTACAAACACCATCTAATGTGAAAATCTTTTTGCTGCATTACTGAAATAAATATCTTAAGATAAATAACACATTCTTTAGTCATACTACCTTAATGTAGCTACTCTAAGGATGTAAAATAGCTTGTCCGTTTCGGTCCAAAACTGGTTCGAACTATTTGTAACGAAATAATTGTACAATCTTTGAGAAAATATACATTGAATGCTTAACACTGAAACTGAAAATATAGTTTTGGAAGAAAATATTAACATTTGTTGAGTTTTAGAATAGAGACCTTATTAATAATATTACAACTCAAACCCTAATTATTTCTCAATATTTAACAATAGTCCGTTAAAATCTGTAAATTTTACCTAACTACCAATGTAGAAAATCAAAGTATTTGTTTTTAAAACATGTTTACATAATTAATTGTTGATACTTCTTTTAGGACTCTTTGAAAAGTTTCTGTAGAATGGCTTATAGTAATAAGTTTGAAACGGTTAGTCCGAAAGTTACGTGAGCTTTTAGTTTGTTGAAGTTCTTGACCACTCCGTTCAGGACAAACTAATCTAATGTTTGTGAGTACACTGGGCGTAAGTAAACAATGCGTTAGAGAAAAAGTTGTTGAAACTCCTAAAGTGTGGTGAAAGATAAATATGAGGCTCTGACAGACATTTTCTGAAAGCGATAGATTTCAATATACTCTGACCGCTAACATTATTAAATGAATTGCCTTAACAAAACCAATAATATATAATCTATACTAATATTATAAAGATGTAAAATTTGATGTGTTTGTAAGTATTATGGGTAGTATCTCTGAAACTACTGAACCGTTTCAAAAAATACTTTTACTAATAAAACGCTACATTTTCCCTGAGTAACATAGGCTATAATTAATTTTAATAAAAAGATTTTTTATTTCTATATTTGTAAATTTAGTCAGAAAAAAATCTTAGGTTATTCCTAGACTGATGAATCATCACATGTATTTACATTTATTACCATAGCAACCTAATGAATAAAATAACAGATAAAACAGCTGTGTGATCCAATATTTTTTTTTGAAGCAATTATTTAAATTTCTAACTTTTAGGTTAGGTTTTTATTAAAGTGTAAACCTGAAACTTGCTGGTTCTTTTAACCTTTATTATAACTGCTGTTACAAAATATACAAAATAATTTGATTCGAACATTTAACATTATTTACCATCTTAGCTTTGGGGTTATTATTAATAATATTACAAAGCGGTAGAATTTGTTTGTATGTAGGGGGTAATCTCTGGAACTACTGAACCGATTGAAAAAATATTTTGACTAATAAAAAGCTACACTATCCCTAAGTAACATAGGTTATAATTCATTTGAATAAACACATTTTTTGTTTCAATATTTGCAAATTAAGTCGGAAAAATTCTTAAGTTAGCCATAGACCGATGAATTACCATAGCAACCAATTAAATAAAATAACAGATAAAACAGCTGTTTGCTATATTTCCAATAACACCTTATTTCACACTTTGAAGCAACCATTTGTATTTCTAACTTTTATGTTAGGTTTTTACTAAAGTATAGACCTGAGCCTTGCTGGTTCTTTTAACTTTTATTATAACTGCTGCGACAAAATATGCGAAATAATATGATTTGAACATTTAACATTATTTACCATCTTAGCCTTGAGGTTATTAATAATAATAATACAAAGAGGTAGAATTTGTTTGTCTATTTGTTTGTATGTAGGGGGTAATCTCTGGAACTACTTAACCGATTGAAAAAATTGTTTTTCTAATAATTAGCTATACTATCATCAATAAAATAGGCTATAAATAATTTTTATTTAAGGGTTAAAACAACCCATAAAACAATAAATATTAAATGTTATACTTTCCTTAAAGCTAGAGCGCTGAAATTTTGTACAAATATTTTTTAAAGATACATAGAAAAAGTAAACTAGATTTTCATTTTGTCGCTTGTTGCTAAGGGGTGCAAATGTAATAACAACCCCTAAAACAATACAAATAAATTGTTATATTTTATTTAAAATTAGTAAGCTAAAAATGTGTATATTTATTTATTACAACATACATAAAACAAGTATGATAGATTGATATTTTGACGCGTGCTGCTAAGGGGTGAAAATATAGTAACAACCCCTATACAAAATGTTGATTGTTTTACATTCCTCAAAGCTAGAGATTAAACCCTTACTAAATTTGTGACGTTTACTTCATCACGCACTAAACTTTTCAAGGGTTTCTACCTTGGGTTCACTGTTAAGTAAAATGAAGTCGTAAGAAGTCAACTATACACATTTATTTATCACAGTTATTACTATACATTTGTATACAATACTTTTTATCTTTGCTAATCTTCGTGATCACTGGTCGAATGCTGTCTCCTCCGTGCGGTGGGTCCTGCGATGGTCCGTAGAGGTATTCTCCAGCTGTCCTGTTTTCTTAAAATTCGTGGCTGGGTGAAATCTGTAGACACCTTAGGTGCTCCTTTATACCTAACCTATATCATATCCTTTTTACCTAACCTATATCATAAGAAGGTTTAAAAGTCAGATTGCCGAGGGCTCATTATGCCTCTGTGACAAGGAACGGAATGCCGAGGGCTCAATA
>JAGFPH010003902.1:60930-78152 GCA_018207615.1 Philaenus spumarius | reverse complement strand
TTGAAAATGTTATGTATCCTTTTATTTTGGTCTCAGAAATTCTAGAACGAAAGAAATTGTCTAAATGTCTGACAAATTTCACCAAAAATTATGTAAATAAAGTTATATAACACTGTAAAATATTGTTTATAATTTCTCTCAAGATAAACAAAAGTTTTGTAATTTAGTTCTAAATAGAAGTGCATAAAAATAAATATCAATTTCAAAAAAATTTCAGAAAAGACATTTTTTTTATGTTCCTGCGTCAAGAAACGCTACTAAAGCAGGCCTATTTTGAAAATGGAATTACGAATATTATATACTTTATTAAAAATAAAATTTATTTGTACCAAATTGTAGAGAACAAATCATAGAACTGAACTGTACAAATTTTGTACAAATTGTAAACTTCTCTTCAATTATTATATTACTAGAACCACTTAATAATTACCATAACAATGTTTTATTTTAATACGTTATTTGCAGTCACTTTAACAAAAATTAACTATTTAGATCTAACCACTATCTCTTACCTTTCTTTATCGCTCACTGGAAAATAGAAAAAAGGTACATCTGCATTGGTTGATTAATTCTGACAATTAATGTAAGAACACTTCTCCCTCCACTTTTCTTAGTACTCATCATAAACAATAACTAACCAAATGCTCCAATACACACCACCTACAACTTCAACGGAATATACAGCAATTAATATTAAACGCCTAAATATTCATTGCCTGCCGTCTCATCATTTCTCATTTGACTGAAAATAGCTCTGCTTCATTTTCCGTCTCTTTCTTTCATATTCAGTCGCTCTCGCTCTGTATGGTCGTTACATACCAGAAAAATAGGGGAAGAAAACATTGTATCTCGCGCTCTCTCGCTCTTGACCTCGCACAAAATCATACGACATCGTTCAACCAATCTTAATATAATAATAAAGAAAACGTCTTGCATTTCTTTCTTTCGTGGACTTATAAATAAACCCGTCTCGTCTAAATCACAATTTGTATAAATTATCGATGATGTTTCTTTTACCTTAAAAATTATTTCAAGTATTGCTTACATATTGTATTGAAAAATATCATGAAAAGCATTTTAAGAATAAAATACTAACATTTAGTAAATAAATTACCTTTAAAAATTTTGCTTACACAGCCACAATAAATAGGAAAAGAGAATACAAAAGTGTAAATATTCAAAGCAAATGAAATATATATCAGTCAAGTGTTAAAGTTAGAGTAAAATTATTGTAATTACTTATCAAATTACTACAACCACTTCATAAATAAATTAACATTAAAAAACATATTAAACTACCAATCTTTGTAACTCTAATATATTATACATTTGTCACTAATAAATAAGAAGAATCTGAGAAAAATTTATAGTAATAGATATTTGTTTTCTTACGTTAAAGCACGCAGTACCTTTTTTCGATTACAAAAAAAATCTCCTACAATGATTAAGTTATTGCACCTTTCTTAAAATAAAAAAAAAAACAAAGTTTAACAATACTGTATAGGATTACTCTTAAATTTAAAGGTGGAAAGAGAAGACAAAAAATGAAAACTCAAGAACAAATGCTTATTGTATTTAGCAAAAGGTGTACATTTTAAATTTAAATATTTACTTTTATTATGAACTTCCTTTTAAATATTAATAAATAGTCAAAGTATAAAAGTTTCTATATCAACTGTAACTTTCTGTTCTTCATAGCGAACCTTTCTTCAATATCGTTAGTTCCAATATGTTCTCTAAGTATTTTCTTCTCTATGTACAACAAAGGTAAGTTTAAAAATCTCTCTTGAACACATAAATTCGTTTCCTTAGTCCGACTAGCCAATCGTAGACCGAGTGAGAGGGAGAGGGGAGAAACACTCTCTCGCTCTCCACCGCACGCTAAATGGTTTGCCAGCGCTTCCTTGTGCCCAACTACAAATCTTTAGGGCGCCAAGTTTGTAAAATCTGTTAGAATTGAGTCTATAAGACGTGCGCTTCTTAACATTTAAGTATTCATTGTATATACTGTACACGCCCTCCCCCCACTCCTACCCAAGACCGACCTGGTAGGGGAAGGGGAATGGGAGGAGCTACAATAAATGTACTACATGTATCTATTATTAACAATAAAAACCAATTTAACAATACATTATAAAACTATTAAATACAAACAATAACAAACTGGTCTACTAAAACTATAAACAGTCAAACAGAAATTAAAATAATAATAATAAAATAAAATAAAACACTAATAGGCCTAATGAAATAAATAACAAACAAAAGAAATGAAATACTTAATAAAATAAAATAACATAAACTTTAAAACACAATATTAACAAATACAGATCAACAAAATATACTTAATATAGGTCTATGGTTTAAAAAATACAAATAATTACTGAAAGTTAAAAAATTAAATTAAGGTTAAGAAATATTACCAATAATAAATACAGTACTATCTATTGCTAAACTATCTACTTACTATCGTTTTACTTTTTGAAACGAACTAAAGTAGAAATTGAAAATCAAAGTTAGAGTGGACGATGGAGTTGAACTCCTTTTGTCTGAAAGCCATGAATCTGAAACTTGTGGGACATTGATTGTTTGAATCTTACAAAGCGTGAACTTCTTGCTACTTGGGTTACAACCAAGTTGTTGTGTACAGAGAACATTTACTTCTTGTCGATATAGTGATTAATCCTTTGAGTCGATATATACACAGTGATACAAAAGTGGGACCACGCATCAATAATTTTTAAATTGTTGGACAAATCCACTCCGTACTTTCAGGAACCTATTAAATTAAAAAAAAAAAAAAAAAACAATTTTGGTATGGCTTAAAAAAAGCCATCTTTGATCCGCCATATTTAATGTAACTTTGTTTTTTTTAATGGGGTGTGATACATCATTTCAATGTAGATTTTCAAGTTAAAACCAACCATGAAATTCGCATATCCATATTTTTTACCGATTAATAATAGCGGAAAAAATCCAACAAAATCATGTTTTCCGATGTTTCCCCATTTTACTATACTATTTTTTTTTATATATTAGTTATTATTTTTTGTATTCAGAAATAAATAACCTTTCAAACGATATGCCACACAACGATATTTGAGAGTAATTTGTTGAACCACTAGAAATCAATATTGAAAAAATCAAAATGGCTGTAACTCAAACAATTTAAAATTTAATTAAGGTTATGTGGAATTTTGTTTTAAAGGTCTATTTTAAATTTTAAAAAATGAATATTTAATATTTTTGTTTATCTTTTATAGTTAGCTAGAAATAAATTAAAATCTAATGCATAACAAATTTTAAAAAATTATAAAAGGATATGTAAATTTCAAAATAAGAAAGTTATCAAAACAACTTTATGTTATACAAACTTGTTTTAATACCTAAGCAAACTTTTTCAGTAAACGGTGTTTCCAAATAGGAAAAAAAAAACTTAGGTGTTGTAACTTTTTTTATGTATAACTTGTATGGATCTGTGGATTTCAAAATTATTCTTTATTTTGAATCATCAAGATAAAAATCAGAAATGAAATCAAACTATCATGCCTTAAATAATTAAAAAATATACTTACAAACACTAGGCCTACATCTACTTTGATACGACTAGTTTTTAAGTAAAAGAATGTTTAAGTAAAATTTATTACCTAATTTTTTTACAATGGTAAACACAATGGTGATTAGTGAATAAAGTACACTTTTTTATGATTTAAAACAATATTAAATAACACAATTAAATAGCGTTTTAAGAAACAAGATATAATTAATATAACGTTGAGTTATCACGGTAGATGTATGTTACAACCCAAAGATGAAATACAAGCTAAAGTTGATTCTATCTGATTTACTGTTCTCATCTCTTGTAACTGATCACTTTGTTGTATCATTTGTTCAGGGTAAGCAGATCGTGAAGCACCTGAGACTGAGAATCTTCGTCGCTGTTAACATATGTTGAAACACCATTACTTGATGTGTTGGAAGTAGGTCTGCGTGTGTAATTCTTTTTTACATTTGACTTTGGTAAATATTTTGAGATTTATAGCACAGCATTTTTAACAATTCGTCCAGTTTTTGATATAACTTTCGTATAAAAAAAAACTTTCTTCTATTATATATAATTACAACTCATTTTTATAAGTTTTAGATTTTGTGAAAGAATTGATGTGTACAACATTATTGAATAATGTTTGGAGATTGTGGAAGATAGCTTGAAATGACTGATTCTTAGCAATCGAATAAAGCTAATAACAGATTTGAAGGCAAAAGAAAATTTCACGGAAAAGCTAGTCTGAGCTGTAGTTCTTAGATGGAAGTAATTATTAAATTATATTTTGTAGGTTGGTTGATGGCTATAGAAACATGCCTCAGGACGTGGAATTGAGATTATGGAATTGGTGACAGATCGGTGGAAGGATAAAGAGAATCAGACTAATCTATATTTAATTTAATTAAAGGTCAAACTTAACCTTTATAATGTTTCCTTACTTTTTCCTAAAACATTCGAATCTGATAAAAGTTATTTTACACTTTGTCTGTACTAAAATAAAATTAGGTTAATCCTTTTTAAGATTTCGTTTATTAATCATATTTAATTTTCAAGAATCTTCACTAAAACTTGTCTGAATTAAATGAGTTGAAATGAACGTTCAAATATGATTTCTAAAAGAGATTACAAATGATATCTACTATAGTACAAAGATATGTAATCTATATATATAAAAGCCAAAACCCACTGACTCACTGACTCACTGACTCACTCATCACGATTTCTCAAAAACTACCGAACGGATTGGAATGAAATTTGGTATGTAGCTTCCTCTAGGGCCATAGGTGCTCACTAAGAAATGGTTTGAAAAAATTCGAAATTTTAGGGGGGGTTTGGGGGGATAAAATTTGTTAAAAAACGATTTCTTCAAAACTACCGAATGGATTGGAATGAAATTTGGTATGTAGCTTCCTCTAGGGCCATAGGTGTTACTAAGATAGGTTTTGAAAAAAAATCGTAATTTTAGGGGGGTTTGGGGATCAAAGTTATTAAATCACGATTTCTTCAAAACTAATGAATGAATTGGAATGAAATTTGGTATGTAGCTTCCTCTAGCTGCTCACTAAGAAAGGATATGAAAAATTTCGAAATTTTAGTAGGGGTTTGGGGGGATCAAAGTTACTAAAATCATAATTTCAGATCTTTTATTATTATGACAATAGTGCTTTTATTATTTAAGATCTATATATATAAAATCCAAATACCACTGACTGACTGAACACTTAAAAAGAATACAATTACGTTAAAAATACTGCAAATACCAACCACCACGGGCAACGCCGTACGGGTCAGCTAGTTGTTTGTATAAAACAGCATGGTGACTAAACTCCCAAGTAAGGTAAATTTGTTGTAATGTGAACAAACATTAAGAAAGTTCCATTAATAATATGGTAAACAAATAAATACGACCCTTGGAATAAGTAGCTGTGGTTACATTGTATAGTAACAACGAAAGCAAGCAAATAGTTGTTAAGGAAGGGTGTAAAGGTTCTTTGCATGAAGGGTTGAATAACCACGAGTAAAAATACTTTCAAGTAGTTTATTTTATATCATCTCGCCTAATCTACTTATTGATTCAAGTACAGCTCTGCGGAGGAAGGGGATAACCCAAAACCGAACCTTCTCCACAGATCATCGAACTATAGTCTAGTGTTTGCGTTCTAGCGACATATAAACGTAGACGATATTTATATTAAAAAAATAGTCCTCTTCTGTTTAATTTGAATTTAAACTAAATACTATTTGAAACTTTGTACATGTAATACAGTATAAACATATAACATTA
Organism: Philaenus spumarius; assembly: GCA_018207615.1. Classification (NCBI taxonomy): domain Eukaryota; kingdom Metazoa; phylum Arthropoda; class Insecta; order Hemiptera; family Aphrophoridae; genus Philaenus; species Philaenus spumarius. Next base: position 72,324 of record JAGFPH010003902.1, on the reverse strand, counting down.
CAGCTGATTTCACCCACCATCTGTTCAAAACCTAGCGTAATTGTACTTTGCGGTTATATTAACAGTTACAATAATTATAATTTCTTGTGAAGTTTTTTTTAAATATGAGTTATGGAACTAATGTATGCTATAATGCGTTATAATATTTGATTTTAGATTATAAACTGTATATAAATACAACCTTTTATCATCAATATATTCGTTGATACAAATATAAAGAAGGATACCGATTCGTTTAACTTCGGAAACATTCCTACATCTTTGTATAAACATATTCGATTATTATTTTCTAACTATAATATTAATAACATTCAAATCATTTTATCTATCAATATGAAATAAAAAGCAATTAAAAGATAATATTTTGTATTTCTTTCAAATATATAATAACGTATATAAATCCAAATTTCAAATAGGCCTGCATATTTATAATCCTTATAATTGTACAATCAGTATAGTTAGGTAGGCTTACGTAAAGTCTATTATTTTTAATGGTTTTTTTTAAATAATGTATTGAATTAATCTGCCTGTGATTTTTCACGGGGACTTACTAGGGCTAATATAAAGATATTCCATTGTTATAGTTGGGTAACGTTATATAAATATTCTTTGTTAGAATCTACTAGCCAATATCATCGATAGTGACAAAATAAAAACCCTTTCAAGGGAGAGGTGACACCACCAGTTCGTCGAAAGGATGAATCACATTAGAAAGCGGCGTGGGAAAATGTTTTTTGTCTCCACTTACGCCTTTCCTACACACCTCTCGCCCATCACGCCCGGGCAAGGTCGAATGCCAGCATTATGCCGATATCTGTAATTCATGTGTTTTTTGGGTGTAATTAAATTGAATATAGTATAAGCACACAATGTAGTGGATTTATAACAAGTGGATTTTTATGTAGATTCCGCTTGTTTCAGTGAAATATGATGCCAACCAAAATGTAATATTAATATAATATATATAATTGTTAAACAAATTATACTAGTCTATACTAATATTATAAAGAGGTAAAGTTTGTTTGTTTGTTTGTTTGTATGTAGGGGAAAATGTCTGGCAAACTAAACCGATTGAAAAAAATAGTTTTACTAATAAAAAGGTACACTATCCCTGAGTAACATAGGCTATAATTCATTTCGACAAAAACCTTTTTTTATTTCAATATTTGTAAATTTATAGTCGGAAAAATTCTTAGGTTAGGCCTTGAATGATAAACGAACACATGTATTTACATTTATTACCAAAGCAGCCAATTTAATAAAATAACAGATAATATAGCTGATTGCTCCAATATTTCCATCAACAGCTGATTTTAAAATGTGAAACAATTATTTTTTGTATTTCTAGCTTTTAGATTAGGGTTTTAAAGTGTAGAACTGAGCCTTGCTGATTCTTTTCACCATTATTATAACTGCTGTTATAAAATATAAGACATGATTGAATTTGAACATTTAACATTATTTATCATCTTAGTTTTGAGGTTATTATTAATCCTACACCTTTATTATAAATAAAACATAACATATGTTTTTTAGAAGGTTCCATTAGAAGTTGGCGTGCGGAGCACGCAGGGGTCTCCCCTAGTATAATATATAATTGTTAAAAAAGTTATGCTATTCACTAATAAAGCAATTTACTATAACTAGTGGAAACTATGTGAACTAAAACATTATCGAATAAACATGCAATACATGTATTTCTTCCTAAGTATGCAAAACAAATTTTTGTGCATTGTTCTATATTTTTAAAAGTCTTCTAGTAACTATTTATTTAAGTACTGAAATATTAAGTATCAATTATATAAGTACAGTAGCGGTTTTCAATTATCTTTAAAATGTATCTTGTAAACTAATTATATAATTTAATGTTGTATTATAAAGATATACACTCATAATAAGTTCAAACAGTTCAAGTTGTAACTCTATAAACCATCATTTAATATACCCGTTTCCTTTAAATTAATAAAGTATTAATAATATTACTAGACGCGTTTAAAAATAAACACAACAATAAAAACAGGTACTTTTTTTTAGAATACATTATGTAATATTTACGTTCTATTTGTATTCAACTTTCAGAATGATTAGATGTTTACATTTTAGACAAAGCTTGGAAAAAACTATTATAAAATTTTGCTCCAAACAACATTTTTATTGTATAAATGTGTATATTTTACTTTTAAATACTGGTTTTTCCGTAATTTGCTTTATTTCACACTCTAGAATTTATCAAAACAACCAAACACTATGGATGACTGCAACGAAAACACTCATAACTAGAAAGTGAAATAATATAGGACAGATACTATTTTGTTTTCAAGGTTAGCGAAATTATAAATTGCATTCAATTATAGAAACTACATAGTATATTATGTATTTCCTAAAATAGTATTCTTTGAAATCATTAAATTAAATCTGACAAACTTAATATTTAAGTAATTAAAAATGTTAATGTAATGATTAAGTAATAATTTAAAAAAAGATAAATTGGGATATCAAATTGTAAACGTGTTTTTAAAGATGTTTCCGATTCCATGTCGGTTATTTTCACTTTATTTTTACATTCATTTCATTAAAGGCTTTCAATGGTTTTATTAATGGTTTTAATGCAACTGTCAAATAGGTTATGTGTCAACTTTTGAAAAAAATATATATTAATTGAAATTTAAAAAGCAACAACTAATAAACTATAAAATTAGATTATACTTATTGTAATATACAACAAGTTTTAATTTATTTGGTTTGTATTTCATAAAGAAAATTTGTTTCTACATATACCTTCAGGATACATATTTGTACAGAATACACATTACTCTCACACTTTCTAATTTGTTGTTGTTAAACAGAAAATTAAGTTGAAGGATTGTTGATTGTCTCTGTCTTGCATTTTCCAAGTTATCTAAAAAACATAAATCGCTGCTTTAATATTAACTTCGATTTAAATTTGTAAATATAGCCATCACAAAAAAATAAATTTTCATGTACCACGTACTTTAGATTTTAAAAATATCATTCTAGACGTCATGTATATTATACTTTATACAATTAATATTAAGAATTAAACTATATTTCAACACATTCAGCACTCGTAGACATTACAACTTAGTAAATATTTTTATAATTGTATATTGGTATATGTTTAAGGAAATTTATTTAATAATATTAAAGGTAAAAGCAATTGAAATGGATCGCTTTTAGAAAACGTTTGTCAGAAACTCTTATTTATCTTTGATCACACTTTAGGAGTTTCAACGACTTTTTCTCCAACTCGTTGTTTGTTTTTGTCCTTGTACTCACAAACACTAAACTCATTTGTCCGGAACGTAGTGGTCAAGAATTTCAACAAACTAATAGCTCACGTAACTCTCACACAAACCGATTCAAACTTATTACGATAAGACACTTTCAGAACCATTTTAAAGAGTCCTAATAAGAATATCAAGCATGATTTTAAATCAATTATACAGTACTTTTTATATTTTGATATATTTTTTTATTTTATATATATCAAATCAATGTATATTTTACAATGGTTTTTAATAAAAAATAATGATTTTAGCAAAGCAAACTATTTAAATATTTAACTATTACATACTTATAAATAACTAGGGGAAACCCCTGCGTGCTCTGCACGCCAACCCCGTTGGAACCTTCTATATACAAAATCATGTAATTTTTTCTTTATAATAAAGGTATAGGGTTAATAATAACTACAAAGCTAAGAAGGTAAAAAAATGTTAAATATCCAAATAAAATTATTTCGAATATTTTATAACAGCAGTTAAAATAAAGGTTAAAAGAACCATTAAGACTTAAAAAAAAACCTAACCTAAAAGTTTTAAATACAAAGTTTGAAATTAGCTGTTAATGGAAATATTAGAAAAAATATTAGCTGTTATCTGTTATTTTATTCAATTGGTTGCTATGGTAATAAATGTAAATACATATGTTGGTTTATCAGCCTAGGCCTAACCAACTTTATGGTCAAAAAACCCCCAAAAATCAGTTATTATTATTATTAATAGCTAAACGAGCATTTTTAGAAAGATGCGGTTTTTTGCATAGGTAGGGTACATTAAAGGCTACAAATAGGCAAAATTTTATCAAAATCGTTAAAGCCGTTTTGATATAAAAAAATAATAACAGATTTTTTTGAGTTTTTTTGACAAAAAGGGGGTTGTTTTTCAAAAAATTTCAAACCCGCTTTTCGTGCATCTATACAAGGCCTACTTGACACGTTTGGTGAAAATTTGTTTGAAATCGATGGAATAGTTTTCGCTCTAGCTTTGTATACATACAGACATGCAGACAGAAATTTTGTAAAAAACACTTTTTTGGACTCAGAGGGTCCCAAAACGGATATTTCCACAAAAATCTCAACATAAATTTTTTTGCGTTCGCTATACTTTTTCTATGTTGTGGTATAGTGAGAAAGTAAAAGGTATCATATTATTTATTAACATCTGATTTAAATGCATACTACAAGTAATTATGCATTTATGTTTTGAATTAATAGCCTATTTTCATTTGTCTATAATAAAACTAAAGAACAAAAGTTAATATTTTCTTTAAATCTTTTCTTAAACTAACTTTTTAGTTGTTCAGCCCCAATCCTTTAAAATTACAATTATATTCTCTAAGGCAATATAATTATTTCGATACGAATATTTCGAACCGAGTTTGGGTTTGAACACATAAGCTATTTTAAATCTTAGAGCAGTTTTAAAAATTAGGTATTATTATTAACAAATGTGTTATTTATATTGGTAATCCTGAAGATTTATTACCGTTTATTTTAGACGGAGTTGTAAATAATTCGACATCCAATAATACCTAGTATAAAATATTCACCATCATTATGCAGATATTTAAACGAGGGAGTGAATTTCCTTGCTATTTATGTATGTGGGGTTGAATATCAAGTCTTTTATTTGATGTCATCTTCGCCTGAGCTTCTTATTTATTGGTGAGTATGTGAAAAGATTATCTTTCACCTTAACCTTTAATGCGTCTCCACAGATAATAAGGCTGTATTACTTAATTGATTCTAGTGCTCGAAATTGATTATTTTCATAAATCGTACATAGTATTGTTAATTTTACATTTAAATATAAATAAATACAATATGAAGGAATTTATTTAAAGCTATGAAATTTATCTATGACTTGTTAATAATAAAATATATTAAAAAAACTATAATTATAAAAATAAAGTAGAAGTAAATATTCGCACCTGAATATGAGCCATGTCTGTTGTTTGTCTATAAGTGTATGTTTATGCATTAATGTATTGACAAACTCTACTAACCTTTACATTTTTTCTGATGTTGAGATATACATCTCAGAAACGCTTCAAGAGAAGGACAAAAGAGGTATCTTGGCAAATAATTAAATACAAAATTCAACTGTAGGCCTATTATATACAATACTAGGTGACCATATTAAAAAGTATATAAACCACACGTTTAAGCTCAATAGACGTTCAAAACTTGTCTAAACACTTAAATATCAAGGTAAGTGACCGTTCGAGTTCATACATATTGCCAACCACTTGGAGCATAAAAAAACAAATGCCTAGAGGAAAAACGTCACCCGCGCGACCACCGGTGTGTTAAGGAAAAGAGGAGTTAACACTTGTGTGTTTTAGACTCAGCCTAGATAGTACGAGTAATATGATCAGTAATAAGGCGTTTGTGAAAAATGTTTTTGTATTTTAATTAACGTGGAGTAATATCAGTTCAGCACTGAGACCAATACATCAATTAATGGAATTCGACAAAAGAAGAAAGATAAATATTCTTGTTGAATGAAAACAACTTTGTAAAATTTAACAGAATTTCAACCCCCCCACAAAAATCGTGAACTAAATTACTTTAGTTTGTAAACATATATAAGTTGTTAGCACTTCTTAGTTTCTGAAAAACCAGTCAACGTTGTTACATTTATCGACTCAAAAAGATGACAGAAATTTCGTTGTAGTCATTTCATTATTTATCAACTTTTGCTTTTTTTTCTTTTATATTTGGTTGATATTGTATACATTTGACACGTCGTAATGTATGCATCGTATAGTTTAGTTACAAAAGGAGTAGTGAGGTTTTTACTTTTCGTTTGAATTGATTGTCAGGCTCATCTGCAATAGTACGTTTGTAAAAGTAACTATCTATGTAAACACAGTTTAAATCAAACTTAAGAATCGTATGTTTTCAAGAATTACTGATTTTATTATATTCAACTACAAACATTTAGTCTTTTTGACAAGTTTTCCAACAACACACATTTAAAAATTAACTCGGTAAAACTGTAGAAATTAGCAACTTTAGAAAAAACAATGTTTACCTATTTATAATATTATTGTTTGTTTTAAATTACTGTAACACACAATAAATCAATTTCTAATGCAAAAAAAGCTAACCTCTCCTGATACTACGTATACTAGATGCAATAATAAAAGATTTTCTAAACTAATACAATAATAAATTTCAAATCTTTGTAAACTGAAGAATTTAATTTTTGGTCGCTCTGCTTTGCTGGGCCTAATAATTAATTTCATATATTTCTGAACTGAAGATTTTAATTTTTTTCGCTGGGCTTTGCTGGGCCTAAGATAGGTTTTACAATATTTGTTTATAATATATGATACCTTACAAGAAATATATGTAATACTCATCACAGTTAAATTTGAAATGAGCGAGCTTGTAATGTATGTAAAATAATTAATGGTAAAAGGTATAAATAAATATACACTAATTATTAATGTATATTTAATTACTTCATTAAATACACACAATAACCCCCATAACAACCTACGCAATACGAATAACGAAGCCTTTGATTTGTAAATAGGATACAGTTTGTGTGACAAATTTGGTTTCTTGCAACACTTTCCAAAGGTATTCATGTAATCATATTTAATACAATATATTACCTTAATTAGTAAGACCCCATGCAAAATCACATACAGATTAATTAAATGCACTTCAGAAATAAAACTTCAAGAAAAATACTATCTAGGCCTTCCTAACTATGTTGACGGGAGTTTTGAACTCCGTAAATGTGTACAATTATACGGATTATAAAACTGAAGGCATATATGTTAACATTTCGTATTTATATACAAAATTAATTATTCATTGAATTATACAAATATTATCTTTTAATTGCTTTATACATTTTATATTGATAGATCAAATGATTTAGAAGTTATTATTATTATAATTAATTAATAATCGAATATGTATATATTCGAAAATGTATGTATGATATGTATGATATGAAAATGTTATACAAAGATGCACGAATGTTTCAGAAGTTAAACGGATATAATGGTGATAAAGGGTTGTATTTATATAAATTTTCTAACCTAAAAGAAAATATTATGTATTATATCATACATTAATTCTATAACTCTCATTTAACCCTAGAACTGGCATGGTTAAAACTGAAATTGAAAAGCCCGTTTATAGCGTTTTCAAGCACATTTTTAAAAATTCGCCAAAAATTGTAAATGAACTCCAATTCAAAAGTGTTCAATAGTTTTTTTTATTCAAAGAATTCTAATATGCCACTAAAAATTAGTTTCTTTTTAAAATTGTAAAAGTTATTAGCTCAAGAAACAAAAAATGTTCAGTAACAAAAGGAAAAAGTTCAACTTTAGGCCTACATAACAAGTAGTAAAAATTTGTTTGTATTTTTTTCGTAAGCGTAAAAAAGTTTCCTAATTTAGCTCTAAATAGAACTGTATAAAAAAATTTATCAATTTCAAATTTTTTATTTTGAAAAAAAAAAACTGTTTTTATGTTCCAATTACACGACTGGTAAAAAACCTAGCCCTAGATTGTAACGTCATTTACTAATAAATGCTTTACCCAAAAATGATATATTATTATAACAAAGTGTAGAGGATAAATCAAAGAAAAGAACGGTATACTTGTCTTTCCTTAGTTCACAAAAGTGTTTGAGATATATTTATTTGAATAACAAAATGACATCAATCTAATGAAAAGTCGCCAGTCTACACACTGCGTATAGAACAGGACATTTAAATACCGTGGGAATCCAAGCGCTAGACTTTCTCACTAGAAGGTAATAATTATGTACATTTCAATTGCCGTCTGGACAGACAAAAAACCGGTTATTTCTGGATTAATTCCCACCGTTACAAAATTCAGACTTTGCTGTACAAAATGGTGTAAAGAAATCTGTCAAAACATTTGATATGGTAGGCGTAAAATCACTTGACAAATGGGCTGTTTCATTGGTTGAAAAATTGTCCAATCGAAAGGGTTTACTGTAATTCTTGGAAAAAAATACTATTTTTATAGTGACATCTGATTAGAAGGCACCAACAGAAAGATAAAATCTTGACGAATCCAATGGTATCTTTATAATAGCCAAAGAAATATTTGTGTAGATAGTCTTAAACGTTGAAGAAGTGGGAAAGAACAGTACAATTGTATGCAGATTCGCCCGCGGAAATAGCTGTAACACAATATGCATATTTTAAAACGATGATTACGTATGTAAATATACGTTTTACGAAAAAGTTGTAAATACCAAAATTTAAGTTTAGTTCATTTCCTTTCCAATATTGCCAGTTTTATTACGATTGGATTATTGTAAGTGGGTTAAATTATTGATTATGCAAATACATGTCGCCAAAGTTCGAGCGAGTTGCATCTGCGCCCGAGATACTGCGTCTGCCACTTTGAGGGAAAAAATTAACTTCACAAGAATTATAATGATCGAAGTTGCAAACATAAATCCAACGTGATAATCTAAGCTAGATTTTGTTTAAGTAAAACAGATGATGGATGAAATCAGCTCATATGTTATAAGTTACTCTCAAAAGTACGTACTCGCTTTATAGGAGTTGATAACATTAATTTCGTTATATTAAATTAATAATACACGATTCAAACGCAGCTAGTATCAAACTAATATTTGACTTCAAATACATTTTTAAATGGCCTCTCTTTTAAAAAAGTGTGTTTTCGATTTGTTAATGTAGTTATTTAAATTCTGAGAACATCTATGAAAAAATGTATGATACATTTTTATTACACTATTAAGACAAGTTTACATCGGAAGAGTGATATTAACAATTTTCTAATATCAGCTATTTTGTTTTTATTGCCATTCTAATTCAATGTGAAATCCTTAATAAATAATTAATTTACTTTTATTAATATGTAAAAATAATAATTTATGGAGCGATTTAGATTTTGTAATGCATCCATTTTGAAAACACAGTTTCCTAACCTGAATGTCTTACGTCGTTCATGTATGTAATTATAACGATAGTATAAAACCATCTGGGGCACGTTATTCTATATTAAGTTTGTATATTTTTTTATAATACTATATCCCCTGTATATAAGTAACTAGGGGAGACCTCTGCGTGCTCCGCACGCCAACCAACAACGGAAATTTCTAAAAATATATGTTATGTTTTATTTTATAATAAAGGTTTAGGATTAACCTCAAAACTAAGATTGTAAATAAATGTCCAAATCAAATTATTTCTTATATTTTATAACAGCAGTTATAATAATGGAAGGTCTACACTTTAAAACCCTAACCTAAAAGCTAGATATACAATAATAATTGCGTCAAATTTTGAAATAAGCTGTTAATGGAAATATTGGAGCAAACAGCAGCTATATTATCTGTTATTCTATTTAATTGGTTGCTATGGTAATAAATGTAAATCCATGTGTTGGTTTATCATTCTATGCCTAGCCTAAGAATTTTTTCCGACTAAATTTACAAATATTGAAATAAAAAAAGTTTTTATCGAAAAAATTGGGTGTCGAAGTCGGACGGTACTCTTCCACGGTGGGCTCAGCTCACAGGACTATCCCAGAAGGGATGATCCAGTGACACCTGGTCACTGCAGGGCTACCCCCCTAATTTTGGGGGTCACTTCTTGTCACATGACAGGAGGTGCTGCAGGCTAATGTACCGACGCCGCGCAGCCTGGGTGGAGGAACTAAAAACTCTCTCTGTCCCAGGTCAGTAGCAACACATGGTGGTGTTGGGAAGCGCGACCAGCCTAAGCTTAGTCTTGGTTTGGGAGTTCCTCCTCCCTGCTGGGAAAAGTGGGGCGTCCACGACTTCCCCGCGTGGGCGATAACGGTGACTCTTGAGGAAAGGGTGGCTGGTGGTTGAGGTGAATGTCTTACTGCGGGGGACTAGATCCAACACACCTCTTTGCGCTCTGGAGGCTTGAGTGAGCCGTTGGTCGGGACTGGCAATCCTTGACTAGGGGTACTCACTATGCAAACGCGTAGTGGGGCAAGTGCAGTAACTGTGAGTAGGTCTATCGAAGGTGAAACAATCCAGGTCTGTTGGTTCGGGTCTGGTGAGGTTCGCTGGAGAGACGGCTGAGGGGCAGTGGCTGGGCTACGGAGTGCTTGAGTCGCGGGAGGACAATGTCTGGCGAATGCCTCACCACAGATGGTGAGAACGCTGCTCAAGACCCTAGATGGGGCAAAAACCTAAACTATTACTATTATGGAACAATCAAACCAACCCAAAGTCACACACACATCAAGAGCGGCAGGGGAATCTCCAGTTGAGATAGACCAAGCGTCTCGAGATGTGAATATGCTCATGGAAGTCCCAGTTGGACATGCCATGTCAAACGCTACCCAAGGGAGGCCAGAAGCTCTATCGGAGCAGGCTGGTGGCTCAAGGGATAGTGCTGAAGGTTCAGATTCTGAGCTGAAGAAAACGGCATCAATGATTAACAGGATGCATGTTAAGGACTCAGTCAAGAGGGGTGCTGCCTTCTACAGAGAGAAGAAGAGGCGGCGCAAGGAGGCAAAGATGGCTGCAGGGACATGGGTGGAATCCCCAAAGCAAACTCCTGTGAGCAGGGAAGTAGCGGCTGGCAGTGGAAAGTCAAAGAGGCTAAGGTCCGAGGTCAGCACTCCTTCAAGCTCAGGAGTGACGCAAACACAGAAAAAACCTAAGGGGGGGCCAGTAATGACACTGGCGGAGAGGCTGGCCTCCATTAAGGTTGCTGTGATCCCCAGAAACTATCCGGAAGGGCAGCTCACTGAGGAGGACATCCTGGAGCTTTCGTCTGTGCTGATCGCACAGATGAGGCCTCTGTCAGATGGATGTCTGCCAGGCTTCAGTGAGTCGCCCAGGCTGAATAGTGGCGCTATGGTTCTGCTGTGTGGTAATCCGGAAACCAGAGGTTGGCTGGAACAGGCAGTAGCGAAATGCAACCCTTGGAAGGGGGTAGATCTCGAAGTGGTGGAGGCGAAAAAGGTGTTTAATGTCAGCAAGGTTATCACCAGGTTTCCACCTCCATTCGACAAAATGAAAGTTGAGGATGTAATCTCAAGGATTCATCAACATGATATCAATCTCCCAACACGAGATT
>JAGFPH010003902.1:31132-60830 GCA_018207615.1 Philaenus spumarius | reverse complement strand
CAGATGGCTCTTACACTCGGTCGGGGTTGGAAACGCTGGAAGCCCTCATGGCATGCCACTTTCCGGACTCTGAGAGAGATGAAGAGGGTCTGTCTCTATGCACCAGTGTAGTGCCGCGTAGAGCGGACTGGAACTGTGCAAGGAGAATCATTTCAGATGGAAGTGTGGAATGGGCCATTAAGTCGTTCGAGTCGCACAAGGCTCCGGGGCCGGACGGGATTCTTCCTCTGTTCCTCAAGGAGGGATTGGAAGAGCTCAGGCCGGTGCTTGCGGAGATGTTTCGGGCGAGTCTTGCCTTGGGCCATGTTCCAAGGCAATGGGCGGTGGCTAGGGTGGTGTTTGTACCAAAGCCTGGAAGAGCGGGTTATGCTCAGGCCAAGGCGTACAGACCCATCTGCCTAAACTCTTTTCTACTCAAGACAATGGAGAGAATACTGGATAGAGATATTCGGGAGACAGTGCAAAGGAATTTAGCCTTGCACGAAAATCAGTTTGCGTATAGGCCAGGCAGATCCACAGATGCAGCTCTACATCAACTTGTGAGCAGGCTGGAGGAAAGCATGGAAAGCAAGGAAGTAGCACTGGCGGCTTTTCTGGATATAGAAGGTGCCTTCAGTAACACCTCACACCAGTCGATGTTGAGGTCGTTAGAGGGGTGTGGGGTGAACAAAACTGTTGTAGGATGGGTTGATGCCATGTTAAGCAGCAGAAAAATTCAGGCATCCCTGTATGATGAATCTATCATGGTCAGGGCTAGGCGTGGATGTGCTCAGGGTGGTGTTCTTTCCCCCCTGCTATGGAACCTTGTAGTGGACAAGCTTCTTCGGAGGCTGAATGCACAAGGATATTACACCCAGGGTTATGCCGATGACGTTGTCATTGTGGTAAGAGGCAGAGATCTGAAGATTGTCAGTGAACTCATGCAGACTGCCTTTACTCTGGTTGAAAGATGGTGTCAGGAGGAACAGCTGGCTGTAAATCCTGGAAAAATCTCTCTTATTCCCTTTACAAGAAAAAGGAATCCGCAGATGGAGAGGGTGATAACTAGGTCCAAGAATCTTATGTTTGCATGTAAGAGGGCTGTAGGTAAAACATGGGGGTTAAAACCAAAGATGGTTTTGTGGATTTACACCATGATCATTAGACCACTAGTCGCCTATGCGGCGGTAGTATGGTGGCCTAAAACAGTTCAGAGTGTTGTCGGTGGGAGGCTGGATAGTGTCCAAAGGATGGCTTGTCTGGCTGTCACGGGTGCTATGAGGTCGACTCCGACGGATGCTTTGAATGCCCTCCTGGATCTCCCTCCTCTTCGTGTGTTTATACAGGGACAGGCCAGGATGGGGGCGTATAGGCTGCAGCAGGTAGGCTGCTGGAGAACAAGATGGCCTGCGGTGGGCCATTGCAAAATAAATCAGGTGGTCTCTAAGGAAGTTTTAAACATGCCGTCAGACCACATGATTCCAAAACTCTCTATTGAGAAACTCTTCAAGACAAAAATCTTCTCTAGGGAAGAATGGGAGTCTGGAAAGAGCTTTTACGACAAGCAGGATATAGTCTGGTTTACAGATGGCTCGAAAACGGAGGTGGGAACAGGGGGTGGAGTCAATGGGGTTCAACCTGAGGGCTCCACTGTCTTGTATCTAGGCAAACATGCTACTGTTTTTCAGGCAGAAGTTTGTGCGATATCGGAGTGCATAGAAGAGAATCTTAGAATGGGATACAAAGGTAAGAACATCCTAATTTTCTCGGATAGCCAAGCAGCGATCAAAGCGCTAAATTCATATAGAGTAAAATCTAAAGTGGTTTGGCACTGCCTCTCGGCATTGATGAAGCTTAGCCAGGGGAACGAGGTTTCTGTGTGCTGGGTCCCTGGGCACTCAGGCATTGATGGCAATGAGAGAGCAGATGAGTTAGCCAGGAAAGGGTCTGAGGCTCCTCTTGTGGGTCCTGAGCCAGGGCTTGGGATTTCCTATGGGCATGCCAGAGCATCGGTTGAGATGTGGATGCAGGAGGGCAAAGACAAAGCCTGGAAGGTTTCAGGAACAGGTGGACTTGCCAGGAAGTTGTTCAAGCCAGGCAGGAAACATGCAGAAGAACTTATCTCGCTAGGAAGGGATAACATGAGATGGGTGGTTGGCCTATTAACAGGTCACTGTCATCTCAGGAAACACCTACATAGAATAGGGATTGCTGAGGAGAGTATATGTAGGAAATGTGGAATGGCTGAAGAATCAGCGGAACACATCCTTCTGGAATGTGAGGCTTTAGGTAGAGCCAGAATTTTCACCTTGGGCCCACCAGGGCAGGAAAGGGAAACCATCCTATTAAACCCAATAGGTAGTATCTGTTCCTTTATCAGGAATACAGGTATCACTGGGTGGGAGTAATTAGGAAAATCAAGGGGGCAAAAGATCTTTTTTGGTCGACGCCGGCAGGGTTTCTGTTTAGGACCTTGCAACCCACAAAAAAAAAAAAAAAAAAAAAAAAAAAAAAAAAAAAAAAAAAAAAAAATCGAAAAGAATTTATACCCTATGTTACTCAGGGATAGTGTACCTTTTTATTACTATTTTTTCAATCGGTTCAGTAGTTCCAGAGATTACCACCTACATACAAACAAACATAAAAATAAACTTTACTTCTTTATAATATTATTAGTAATTAGTATAGATGATTGACAGATAGTATTCTCCTCCAATTATTTAAAGTAGCATGTAAATAAATGAAATGTATTTTATATTAAGGTTTGGCTTATCGTAAATGCATTGAAATTATTTAAATCCTCATTTAATTCACTCTAAATTATTTATTATAAAAAACATTAATTTGGTAGACGGACAGACACTTCCGTATAATGATCACGAATGTAAATGATGAGTCAAGAGCTGTAGACGGAGGAGAACCTACTTCCCATTGGTGATGGAGGAGTACCGTTGATTAAGACCGTAGTCTAATAATAAAATTACAAACGACGCAACACCGGAGTCGCGGATGATTGTAGAGCTGACGGCATACGCGTATATAGCATCAAATGACTGGTGTTATTTTACTTACTATTAAGTCATCGTGAGAAATCAGGGGCCCAATAATTTTATACAAATTTGAAAAACTGTATTTTTTTATTCGGTTTAGTGTAATAAAAGTTTCGAGTGACGGAAAAAGTAAAACCTTACTCCAGTGTACTGTACTTCGGTGGTCGCGTGCGGGCCATTTATTTTTGTGCGCCATTATCAGTTGGTAGCACAGACGACCTTGAGCGGTCAGTTACCTTACGATTGTAGTTTTTTTTACCCCTCAGTTGAAGGTTGACGTTGTTTGCGTGCTTTTAGTTTGCGATTCAATTATTCTCTTCTATGTTTACACCGTCTTGGATACAGTTGTAAACTACGCGACCTCTAGCGTACCAGTTTTTTCGTTTAAAAGTTTTATCTAATGTTAAATTTTGTGTCATTATATCAGAGTTAGATTCGTACTTGTATTATTTTAATATTAGTGAAAGTGATAGAGCACAGTTGTTGCTCTGGATCCAGGAGACCGAATCGATGAAGACAGAGGATGTTCTCTAATGATGTTGATGAAGATTTTATAAAAAAATTTATATTTATCAAAACAATAGAAGTAAGGATGAAGCTATGGACAGAGAGAGTATTCAAGAAAGAATTTCGAACGATGTTCCATATCAAGACGCTGAAAGAAATATAGTTTGATCCATAACTCCGTTTGACAACAGTGGGTTTTATATAGGCGAAAGATACATAAACAGAGTATTATTTAGAGCTATATATGTATAATAACATCTCATACCAAAGCTTTAATATAATACCAACTTTTCATAGACCTCAAAGTAGACCCAACTTTAGAACTAATAAATCTTTTTTATTACTAATAGTTACAAGGAACTAAGTTTAACAAGACATGTTGGTTAAAGTTACTTTCATGTAAATAAATTTATTGACATAAATTAATGTATACATTTTAATTATTTTTGTTCAATAAATAATATGTTAAACTATTACTTAGTCTTTTTTAACCAATCATCAATTAAACCTATTGTTTATAAAGAATAATATACAGTAGGAAATATATGCGAAGAAGCGGTTGGATGTACAAGGCAGGGAAGGCCAATGCGCATGCGCTAACAGCTTGGAGGTCAGCGTAGCGAGGCAGTCGGTGACAGAGGTTAGTCGCGTTATCTAGTGCACTGCCTTTTCTAAAAACATTGTAGTGTTTTATTATATCTGGACTATAATCAACTTAATGAATTTGTTATAAATATTGTATATATTGTTTTAAATATTATATATTTTGTTATTGAAATTGTATAAATTATTTATAAATATTGTACATTACTTTTAAAGACATAGAAGTAAAAACAGACTGGGTAGTAGTGTACTCAGCAGTCAAATCCCCCACCCCGCCACATATAACATACCTCCTCCTTTCCGCAATCACATCCCTACCTGAGCGGCCCGTTTCTTCACATATATTTCCATCTGTACTAGTTGTTTGATTTGGGTACACCTGTACCCCACGCGACGAATCAGGTCATAAAAATAGCGCGACCACTGGAGTGTTAAATATTTTACTTACAGGCCTAAAACAAATTTTGGAAAATATTATTGTCTAACTTTTTAACATAGGCCTACTTGAATTAATGATTTTAAAAGAAAATTTGTATAAAATCCAGTAATTTAGGCAAAACTATAAATTGTAGTGCCGTTTAATATTCACTCAAGTGTTCATCGTCGGTAACACGTCAGTAATATTTAGCAACATAAGCTTTACCGTTTAGTTTTTCAGTACCGCAGTTAATCAGATTGTTGTAGGTATTGTGTGCGTAGTGTTGACATATTTTTTTTTTTTTTTTATTACAAACATCAGTATATTTTTATAATCTCAGTTCGTTCTAACACTTCTACCACTTTTATATTGTTTTTCAATATATTATGGTATAGCTTAAATTATTTTAAGATTGATTTTACTGTAACAATAATGTAAAAAATTTATGACTATTCATTTTGTAAAAGGACAATACTAAAAGTGGACTATTTATAACTATGATAATCTACAAAATTACTCCAAACAAATTAGTTGCATTTATTATCTATATATATAAAATCCAAATACCACTCACTCACTCACTGACTCATCACGAAATATCAAAAACTAAGAAACGGATTGCAATCAAATTTGGTATCTAGCTTCCTCTAGGGCCGTGAGTGCTCGCTAAGAAAGGTTTTAAAAAAATTCAAAATTTTAGGAGGGTTTGGGGGGGTCAAAATCACGTTTTCTCCAAAACTACCAAACGGATTGGATTGCAATTTGGTATGTAGCTTCCTCTAGGGCCATAGGTGCTCGCTAAGAAAAAATAGATTAAAAAAAAATCCAAATTTTAGTGGGGGTTCGTGGGATCAAAGTTACTAAAAATCCCCATAAGAAATACATAGTGTAATCTATTTATTGGTATATTTTTATGTTAATATATATTTAACTTCTATTTGTCTATACGTGCAAAGCCGGATTGGGCAGCTAGTTATATATAAATGTATTATTATTTAAAAATACTATTAAGTAATACAGTACGCAAATGCTGTAATATGTTAAGATATAAAATAAGAATAATTTGATATATATATGTAAAGTAATTAATTATATCGTAAATTGTTTGCGCTACTAAACTTTGTTTACCAATATATGTTTATTAAAACAAAATTACACAGTAATGTGCTTTATGAACAACCACCGTTTTATACACAATTTAAATTAAGTTTGTATTTATTAACTGCTAAACTTTATTAATACTGTTTTTAAATATTATAAGAATTTTTAAAAAATAATTATGTTTGCATCAATGTTGACAATGATATTTTAAATTTTAATTTTGTTTAATAATTCTAAGGAATTCACTTTTTACTATTAAAGGATTTGAATTCATTCTCTAGAGATGTTGTCTTAATCTCTTAATGGCTAATCTCTTTGCTAGTTAGACTGTTAAAGATGGGGGGATAGCATAGCGAAATAAAGAAACTGTACCTTATCTGTGCTGAAGGTACCAACTGCAACAACAAACTTAAATGATGAATACTAGACTAAACTAGGACAAAGTAACATCCACTCTTCTGTCTTAAAACAAACTACAAAAAACAACAATTAGTTTATACAGTGCTCTTATTACTGTCTATGTAACAGGGTAAAGGAATAACACTACAAAACCAAAGTCCCAATACCATCGCATCTGACCTAATATTTAGATTAATGATGTTCTTATTTCATAAAATGTTACATTTCAAGTTGTAATTCGACTTTTGTTTTATCACTTTGGTTTCCTTATCACATCCATCAGCAGTTAACGATCGTATCCACTTTAACAGATTGATGTAGTTACTAATGGCACTATATTGGGAAAGGTGAAACTTCGATATAAAAGCAAACTGAACACATGTATGGGAATTTTCTGTGCTGTTGTATTTAATATTTAACTAGACAAACATTTGTATTTAATATTTTTTATTGAGACGTGGTGATATTAAATTTAAAGTAATTTAGTTCGCTTTTACTTTATGTGCAGTTATAATTTGTAACACCTTCCGCTGTTCCGCTTAGTCAATGATCTTCTCCACACAATTTCTAAAGGTCCTTTTTTATAAATTTACGTGGTTTTTATTTTTACTTCATTTGATAGTTTGAAAAATATCAGTTATGAAAAACCATTACGTATTAAATGGCATTTCCAAACCTTAATTTGGCTTAATTTAACATATTTCCAATAGTTAATTACTGTAGTTGTATCATTATTTATAAACTAATTCCACTTATACAATTATTTATTAAAATCCGATTAATTTTATGGTTCTATTTTTAAAGTACTTTAGGTAAAAGTAAAACAAGTAAACCAATGTTTAATATTTATAAAGTACAACAGTTTGAAGTATACTTAAGTGTACTTATAATGTGCATGTAGCAACTTGATGCATGAACTAAGCATAGTAATAAATAATGGTTGGTTAGACAGAAAATACAAAATTAAAATGAATTATTAAACTAATAATAACACATTTTTTTGTAATCGTGGTTGAGCTGTAATACTTTATTAGCAAAGAAGCGCTTATTTCTTCCACATAAACACTTAGTAAATAATTCATCTTAATTTTTTAATAATGCACATTCGATAACACCCTATTTGTTTTACATATAATAACATTTTATAAACATTAAACTATTTAAATTTTAAAACTTACACTATTAAACAATAAGTGATTTGCTGAATTTGTTTCATTATTTGTTTACTATTTGTTTGAGACTTGAAATCAATATTTTTTACACAAAAATATTTTATTTTTCCAAACTCAAACCTAGAAACTTCAGGTTTGAATACATATACTGTACTCATCAGCTGCAGGCCGCTCACAATATATGCTTATCAATGATTAGTATTCTATAAATTTGTCAAGTTTCTTAATATTGTCCATCTTAATTTTTTATATCCGTAATGTTGGATGTACTTTTAGTATTCTCACCTGAAGAACCTTTGTTAACAGTCTATTATTTAAGTATTATTTTCCATGCAAAGAATGCAAAAATTAGTTCTTAGTTTGCTTACCATACAATTTGGTAACCTTAATTTAAATAAAACTTTTAACCTAAACTCAACATACCTTTTAAATTATAGCTAACATATTTAAGTTTATCTTTCCAATCATGGCTTGCAAAACAAATATAAAATACTGAAAATAGTGTTTTTAATTAAATATCAGAAATAAATCTAATTTAATTTGTAAAACATCTTAGAAGTGTGATTAAAATGTAATAAATTATTTTCAGCATCTTAAGTGTATTATTTTTAAATTTTCAAGAATAATTAAAACAATTTTCACGATAATAATACGTCACAAATTTAAATAAACGTAAAATAAATTTCAAAAACGTCATCTTCAGCAACTCTTCAACTACAACCAAAATTTATAGTTAATTGTTAATTGTATCGTGAAAATTAGGAAAACTATGGTGAAATTAGGTATCACTAATAATGTCGATAAGTAAAGTGTTGTTAAAGTGTTAAAGTTGTATTCGACAAATAAGTACCTTCTATTTGAATCCGTGTTCTTTTTATTTTTTTGTATTTATTATTTTCATACGATTCAAGCCTAATAATATGTGTAAGTTTTATTATTTAAGTTTTAATGATATCATGTTTAATCGTAGATTGTAGATTTTTAATCCATAAGTATTCCCTCCTTAACCCTAGATTACTTGTGTGTCGTCAAAATTACGATGCGACATTTACAAAATTGCAATATCTTACAAAATAGGTACGTGTTCTTAGCACCCATTTCAGTACCTTCCCCAATCCAACCACAGATGTCAGTTGCACAGTTTCGTTATTCAACGTTACTCATCCTTGTTTTCTTTAGCTCACGTAGTCAATTTAACGATACATAAGTGACAGTGTAACTTTTTAGTTAATCCACCAAACCCATAGAGAAAAAAAACTTTTGAATTTTACTAAAGACATGTAGTACAACCATGTAGTATTTACCATAAGTTTGTGTTTAAAAAAATATAAAACAAATTGGTATACTGTTTTTTTCATTTTTTTTCAATTTCCTTGTTTTTTTATTTTTAAATAAAAAGAAGTCTGCTTTTATATATTTTTTTAATTGAATAGTTTGATATTTGACTCTTTTTTTTAATATAGCCCTTAAACATGCTAGGATACAATTAAAATTAAAAAAAAATATTATATAATTATTTCAGTAGGCCTACAGTAAAAAAATACATTTTTGTTTGGTAGGCAAACTTACGATAGACACATAAGTAACCATGTGACAATATGTTGACATAGGTAATCTAGAGTGAAGTGATCGTATTTGAATTTTCTAAATTAATTAAAATAATTTTAAAGAGAAATACATTATAAATATTTACAAATATTGAATATGCGTTAAGTATAAATGTAGAAGGTAATAGACTGCATGTGAGTTTTCTTGGTATGTAGATTAATCAAATTATAAAATGACCTTGGAAGAGAAGAAAGTTGAGGTGGTTTCGAAAGATATCATTTTAATATTTTTGTATGGACAAATTATATAAAGGCAAAACATAACCACGATATGAAAACAAGACAACTCTCCTCCATTTTTATAAATTTCATTCAAATTCCTGACACTCAATACGTTTGAAAGTATCACTTCAAGGTCTTGCAGCTAGCTTCTTCTACATATTATCCGTAAACTAGAACAATAGTTGAAAATCTAATTTCCATATTACCCTACAGCAATAAAGACCACGATTAACTTTCGGCTCAATAAAAATTTGCCTCCATTATCATTCTTCTGCCGGTGTTGGATTTCTAGCAATTAATAGTTTCTTTCTCTCTTCAATATCCCGCAGAAATAATTCCACACACACACTAATAATTTTCTAAACACTTTTACTCATAAAATAAAAAAAAAATATAAGTTAAAATTGCACACGTTTTTATAACACAAGGACGATATATTAAATTTAATAAGAAAATACTTCAAAGAAAATTATATAGTTTATAATTCATGCCAGTAATTACCCAAATAGTTGTCCAACTAAAAATGAAACTAATCCACATCCAAGACATGAAAAAACAATGTTTGTTAACAGTTACGAAGATTCTCAGATTTTGTTGCTTCACTGTCTGCAAATGCCACGAGCAAATGATATAACAAAGTGATCAGTCTTCTGTTACAAGAGACAAGAAAAGTAAAGGAAGAAAGAAACCATTTTTGTTTGAATCTAATGTTTGGGCAGCAGCTGGTTTTACAATTTTTTGTATCATGATTATTCAAAGTTTTCTAGTAAACAATAGTTGTATTATTTGCATCTTGTTTCTCCTAAAGCTATACCATAAAATTTAGTTATGTAGGCCTACATTAATTTTTAAACTTATACCCAAATTAAACTTTAGTGGTAATGGATTATTATTTCATACTACTTTTAAATTATATTATAAAGTATTCATTGAACGCTACTGTAAAATAATCGTGTGCATAATTTTATTTAAACATCATTATAACTACATTTTAGTCTTACAAATTACATGTAGCAAGCGTGTAGATGTAGATGGTAAAGGTACATTTTGTATTGTTTACATAACAATAATATATAATCCTGTTGATTCAAAATAATTTTGAGAACCACAGAACCGTAAATTTACGTCAACAATTTTACAATAGAAAAGTTTTCCGATTTGAAACTCAGGTTTAAACCAACGTTTTATAAACCAATTATAATAAACAAAGTTTGTGTATGAGTTACTGAATTTTACTAAATGAGACCTAAGTAACTATGATCAATGTTGAAGTAAATATATTTCTTATGTATGACTTTATTGCCTATTTTCTGTCTAAACGTTGTATACAGATGGTTTTATAAACCCCCAATAATTATTAGTTTGTTTTATTGAAAATATGTTAATAAATCTTTGTATATATGTTATGTTGCATAAAAAAACTAATTTGTTGACATATCTAAACCTTTATGATTTTGGGGGTGCTTGAAGGGGGTAGGTTGTAAACAATTTCAAAAATTTAGGTATGTCATGTAATACACCATTGAAAAGCTTATTAAAAGAGTAACAGAATGGTGCAAACTAGAGCTTGGTATGTTACGTTTCAAAGTAATGGACAATCAAAGTTCAGGAAAATTATAATGTTATCATAACATCAAATCAGGTTATTAATTTGTTGATTAGGAATAAGTAGTGTATGTTATTTTCCAAAACTTTGATTGTCCATGACTTTGAAACGAATGGTGTATTGCATGACCTACATATATATTTGAAATTGATAACTCTGTCCCCCCCCCCCCCCTCCTGTCCCAGTCATAGATAGTCGGATATATGTGTCAACAATTTTGTACTGTTATGCAACGCAAGGTATAAACAAAGTTTTGTAAATTTATTTATTTATGAGGGGTTTAAAGGGGTTTTATGAACACTGTTTATACGTACTACTGAAATTAATGTGAATGAGAATATGGTGTATAAAAATCTATACATAGAGCCCAAAAAATTGTTTTTCCTATTTGAATTGAATCCTGATATATATTTTTTTAGATTTCACCCATCTATGCACGAAAAACGTTAAAACTTGTAGTTACTAAATAAAGTACTCCAATGATTTAAAAATCGTCGTTTAATAATTTTAATTGAAAATAATATGTTTTATTTATTTATACATTACACTTAACTATAAGATTGAAGAAATTTTAAAATTGCTTTTACATTTCCTATTTTTACGTTTGTGTATGCATTTATAAATAACGAATGAATCACTATTTGAACATGAAATAAATGTCTTCTGTCCACTACATCTTGCTTGTAACCCAAGTAGCAAGAGGTTCACGCTTCGTAAAGTTTAAACAAACGACGTCTCACAAGTTTCAAATTCATAGCTTTCAAACAAAAGCCGTTCGACTCTCGCAATCCACTATAAGTTTGCTTAGCAATTTCTACTTTAGTTTATTTCAAATAGTCTAACGTAACAATAACATCAAAGGGTATAAAAGGGTTACTTCAGTCAAACAAACAAACCTGATTGCAATTGTTATTTTCTGAGTTCGGAGGTTTCGTCTCATTAAATACAAGCAAAACTATTATGTTTACTGTTCTTGACGTAGAGTGCATAGAATATCAAAGTTCATTAATGATTAAGGAAGTACAAAGCAGCAATTTGACAAACAACATTTGTAAATTAATATGACTTTGAATTGTAACAATTTTAGCTGTTTTTCAAGAGAAATTAATAGTTAAGTAATGTATGATAATAAAGGTTGCAAAAGTTATGACGTTAAATGTATTAAATCGTAGTAACAGAAACGAGACTCATAAAACCAGCTCTAAGTGGCCTAAACTTATAATTTGTAATTATTTATTTACTTTTATAGTTAAAATTTATAAATTTTCTAAATATGTTTGTTCATGATTCTAGAATTTAAAATGTTCACCAAATTAGTATTTTGAAGTTTTTCAAAATAATTCAGTTTAAATCCTGTTATCCAGATATTTTCTACGAAATTCTAAACGTCAATTCTGGGTTATTTCGTCTATAAATAAACTTAACAAAATATATTTATTTAATTTAATCTAAAAGTACTTATTTTTATGTTTGTTACACACATTTACAAAACAAAAATTTGAATGGAGAAAATATACATTGGCATACCACTAAAGCAGTGTGGTAATTTTATATTATCCAAATGGAACACTACTCATTACGTATTAAATTTCTTCTTTCTTTTTTAATTAAATTTTATAAATCAACACTTGCATAATTATAGTTTTAAAATTCTTATTTTATTTTAAATTAACATAAAATATTTAAAAATGTTCAGTAAAGGTTGTTTTATTTAACTTAAAGCCATTAAAACAAACAAAAAACTATCTGTAAATAAAATTACGGTGGTTGGTAAGAATACCATTATTACTTTGTACAGTTTGGTAAGAGGAAGCAACTCTCAATGCGTTTCTAAGCTGTACAGTCAATAACTTTTTCCTGTATGTTTTCTTTGATCCCTGTATACTTTTAGAATATTAGTAAATGCCAGAATTTTCCCAAAAATCTTTGAATTGATGCATTTCTAAAATGTAATACATTGTTTACAAAGATACATAGACAGTGCGTGTACAATTTCTCAGTTATAATAAAGGCAAATAATTAATACAAAAGTATTGAAAACATACTTAATTGAATATTAAGTAATACACTTTGAAAATTAAATTTACATTTTAATAGGTTTAGTGTGTTTGTGAGTGTTTTGATTAAATTTAGTGACTTTATAAATAACTATCTCCCCGATCCGGCTTTGCACTGATAGACAAATCAAAGTTAAATCTATATTAGCAACAGACATATATTAATAAATAATATAGTACACTATGTATTTCTTAGGGGATTTTTTGGTAACTTTGACCCTCCAAACCACCCTAAAATTGAGAATGTTTTGGAAACATCTTTCTTAGCAAGCAACTAGAGCCCTAGAGGAAGCTACATACCAAATTTCATTCCAATACGTTTGTTGGTTTTAGTAGCTTTGACTCCCCCACCCCCAAAAATTTCGAATTTGTAAAGAAACTTTCTTAGCGAGCACCTACGGCCCTAGAGGAACCTACGTACCATATTTCTTTCCATTCCGTTCAATAGTTTTTGAGATTTCGTAATGATTCAATGAGTGAGTGATTGGTATTTGGCTTTTATATATGTAGACTAGCTGGCCCGACCCGGCTTTGCACGGATAGACAAATCAAAGTTAAATGTATATTAACAAAAAATATATTATATCAATAAATATATTACACTATGTATTTCTTATCGGGATTTTTAGAAACATGGACCCCCCTCCCAAACCTCCCCGAAAATTTAGATTTTTCTCTCTCTTAGCGAGCACCTAGGGCCCTAGAGGAAGCTACATAATAAATTTCATTCCAATCCGTTCGGTGTTTCTTTTTAGTAACTTTGACCCCCTAAACCCCCCTAAAATTACGAATTTTTTTAAACCCTTTCTTAGCGAGTACCTAGGGCCCTAAAGGAAGCTACATACCAAATTTCATTCCAATACGTTCGATGGTTTTTTGTAATAACTTTGACCCCCCAAACCTCCCCTAAAATTTAGAATTTTTTGAAAAACTTTCTTAGCGAGCATCTATGGCCCTAGAGAAAGCTGCATATCAAATTTCATTCCAATCTGTTCGGTTGGTTTTGATAAATCGTGATTTAGTAACTTTGACCCCCCAAAAGCCACCCTAAAATTTCGAATTTTCGGAAACCCTTTCTTAGTGCGCGTCTAAGACCTATAAAGAGTATTAGTGCCAAATTTCATGTTTGTAGGCCTCGTCGTTTTGGAGAAACTGTGATGAGTCAATGAGTCAATGGTATTTGGATTTTATAAGTATAGATTACAATTAGACTTATCTAAAGTATGGACTTCAGCATTAAGTATACAGAAAATACCACACCACAAAGTTTCCAGGCTGTTTAAGTATCAACAATTATGGCTGATTTAGATTTTATTTGGGCAAACATGGTTTAAGAAACTCCTACCTATGAAAAAACATACACAGGAAAACATATAATTATGCTGGATACACGCAACAATTTTACAGATTTTGAAACAAAGTCCCTTCAACCGTATTTTCAGTGAACAAAAATACAAAAATGCTGTAAAAGATTTTGAGATATAGAATCCATTTAAAAACAATACAAATTAACTACTAAACCAGTTACAGTTATAAGCAAACTATATTAAATGATTACGTAAAAAGTTTGAAAACAAAAAAAGACTAAAAAAGACAAAGAACATAAACAGTAGTTTGGTCGGCCGCTAGATAGCATGGAATTCTTCCGTGTTTAGAACAGTGGTGTGATGTGTGCTGCGTGATCTTTGTTTTGTTTTGTGTTGTGCAATGTTGGGAATTTAATATATTTCAATATTATGATGCAGAAGCATACGTTACAAAGCCGTAGAACGACGACACGCTGGAAATACAAGGTAAGTACAGTTCCCCTTACACCAAGGTACTTTATTATGTAAAGGTAACTTTACATTTATTACAAGTCACGATGAATACTGTAATTGTGGACGGATAAACCACAGTGCATTTACAATACCAAGTAATTATCAGTATTAGCTGGAGTTACTAAATCGATATTTATTTTATTAGCGATTGGATTTATAATTAAATGTGTACAATTAACATAAGTTGAGATTTATTTATTTTAGCCTCAATTTACTTATACAAACACTAACTCTACCAACCACTGGTTTTAATTTTGTGTCGTTACCACTTCTAAAGTGTTACCAGTCGCCAAAACTGCTGTATCATCTTCCGCAGTAACTATATCAACTTTTCGAGGGTTTACAAAAGATAAAGCAAAGGTCCAAAGACATGTCCCTTTGGTATCCTCTCTGAAATTCAATTCAGAGTACTCTCTTTTGAATTTCTTTCTATAACATTCCATAGTGTGATAAATTAACTACTGGAAGATGATGCTGCAGTTCACAGATTAATAATTGGTTCCAGACCTTGTCGAAAGCCTTAAAAACATACAAAATATAATTTAACATACTTAGTGCTTTTTTTAATAATAACACCATTTTCGCTAAATTATTATTTCTCAATCCAAACAATGACATGTTTGTTATAATTGTTTAACCTGTGAATGTTGGTTAATAGTGTGTCTCTGTGCTTCATTTCTGACTGAGTAATGCACCATTTTACTATCAGTGTGACCTAAATAAATAGTACAACTTTTATAATATATCGAGAGAAATGTTTAATGTTCCTGGAATACTTTTATATCCTTAGAAATTATTTGCAGTCTCAAAGGAGCTGTTTTAAGCATTTATATTATTTAGTTTATATGGAACTTGATAGAGAGAGTCTGGTGGTAGCGTTCTACTTTCTATAAAAGAAATTAAAGCGGAGTGTTTGCCCTACTTTATTTACGACTAACTTTGTAGTTATCATATTTTTAATAAAATATTTAGATATTTATTTTGTAAGATACGTTTTTTAAGTTAACTATCTTCTTATAAACGAACAAAAATATATAAATATAAACTTTGATGATATATATATCAAATAATTAATTACAACAGAACAGTTTAATATTTATGTTAAAATTTCAATTGTTTTTCTCAAAACCCTAAATCTAATCTGTGTCTGTTTATCATGCAAATTAATGCTGCTTTAAAAATATTGCAATAATTGATTCTTTATTGATAAGGTGTTTTATTTCATCATGTATCAGTCAGTATACGACGTTTTTATTCTACCCAGGGATTTACTACAAATTGTCTTTCAATTGTTCTTCTTCTTCGGTTTTTAAATAATTGTGTCACATAAACTCGATCACCTAAAAGTTTCAACAAATCTTAGGTTGTAGACGTAGAATTATAATTTAGAATTGAGAACTTTTGAAGTACCAAAACTAAAGTTTTGATATAAAACTTGTAATCGCCCGTCCCAAAAAAGAGTTTCTTCTCTTGCCATAATGTTAAAATAATTTGTTTTGTAAGGTATTAAAAACCAAAATGTATTTTTTTTTTTATAAAGATAGTTGCCTGTGTGAGAGGGAGATTGTAGTTGCTATTACTTCATAATAAGTTAAAATGTGTAGTCTTACAGTTAAATGCGTGATTGATTAAAATATAAGTTATGTAATATAAAAAGCTTATTAGTATTATCTGTATAAACTTGTATACTCAGTATTCGTTCCCTACTTTAACATTTGTATATATTTAAACAGAGAATACCCTTTTATAATGCTAAGTAATGCATTTTTAAAGTTTGATTCTTTTCCAAAAAAAAATAGAATTTTCCGAGTTCTTCAATTTTGTTCAATACGATCACGAAATTGTTTGCACATGAAATAATTTGTTGTGCATTTTATAAGTTATTTTCTATTTTAAATTGCTGATATTATAATATATATAGATATTTTCGTTCTCGGTTCTAATTTCTTGTGTATTTTTTTCCAACTACTGCATTGGTGTTTCGCATATTACTGTCGGCTTCAAGAGGTGTATAAAACTTAATACTCAAATAAAACAAAATATAATTCTGAAAACATTCGAAAAACACACGATACAAGTATTTGAGAATAGCTTTTGTCAAGTAGTTTGTAAGAACTAAAGTGTTGGGGCCACATGTTATTGTCGTACGCGTTCTTCCGGAAATGTTTAAACAATTGAGTCATTCTCTTAAGCAACTTTGGAAAAATGATTCTGCTTTAGGTGTTTTGTTTATACTATTAGTATAATCATTATTGTTTCAATGACAAACATTATACATTTAAAAAAGTTTAAATTGTACAGTAAAACATTTGATGAACTGACGAATTCATATTTAACCATAACAAATAGCTAATATTTCTTTAAATATGGTTTAATTACGTGCGACTTGTATACTTTCTGCCTAAGTATTATATACAACTTAAAGGATACGGCCTAAAATTGCATGGAGAACTATTTCAATTTACAATACTGCTAATCCAGTACACCTTTACTGGTATGAGGGGTGTTTCTAAGTGCCATTACCATCAACGGCTGACTTTATAAACATTTTATAGATTAGATTTTTAGGTTTATTTATTATTGGACCCAGCCTAAGTGAAGCTGCTTATTTGTAACTGCGTAAATTATGATTCGTGTTATATTGTAAATCTAATAATTTGTTTCGTCACTTAATATTATTCACCATTTTACCTTTACAGTGATAAACAGTAATAAGTGCAGTATAATTCGTCAGATATACTCCAGCATGAAATCACAGATGCGCTAGCGGAAGGGAAGTATTTAAGCAAGTGGGGACACCGTCTGCAGGAGGGAAAGAGACACCACGCACAGACAATATAATTATTTGAAGCCGTACAAAGGCTTCCAGACAGAAGTATTATGTTCAGAACACGGCAACAGACTGTGCATCATTCTCTGACCCCACACCACTCGAATCAACTCCGAGTCTACTGCGCATCTCGACGCACGGCTCATGGCTAGACCTTCTCTAGTATAATAAAGTGAGAAGGAAACCAGTAATTCTGTGGATTATGTATTTATATTTTGATTAATAAATCTTAAACTAATCTGTATATATAAAAACCAAAACCCACTGACTCACTGACTCATTGACTCACTGACTCACTGACTCACTCATCACGATTTCTCAAAAACTACCGAACGGATTGGAATGAAATTTGGTATGTAGCTTCGTCTAGGGCCATAGGTGCTCACTAAGAAAGGGTTTGAAAAAATTCGAAATTTTATGGGAGGTTTGGGGGGGATCAAAGTTATTAAAAAATTACTTCTTCAAAACTACCGAACGGATTGGAATGAAATTTGGTATGTAGCTTCTTCTAGGGCCATAGGAGCTCACTAAGAAAGGGTATGAAAAAATTCGAAATTTTAGGATTGGTTTGGGGGGATCAAAGTTATTAAAAAACGACTTCTTCAAAACAACCGAATGGATTGGAATGAAATTTAGTATGTAGCTTCCTCTAGGGCCATAGGTGCTTACTAAGAAAGGGTATGAAAAATTTCGAAATTTTAGGAGGGTTTTGGGGGTATCAAAGTTACTAAAATCATAAATTCAGATCTTTTATTATTATGACAGTAGTGCTTTTATTATTTAAGATCTATATATATATAAAAGCCAAATACCACTCACTGACTGAACACTTAAAAAGAATACAATTACGTTAAAAAGACTGAAAATACCAACCACCACGGACAACGCCATACGGGTCAGCTAGTTAAATATAAAATTAAACTATTGTCATTCAAAAATATAGTTACAGGAATTGGAAAATTGTTTATATAATGCAATATTTATTTAAATAACTAAACTAATTAAAATTAAATAAACAATGTTTGCCTTCACCACGATAAATTGTACTGCGTTAAAATAACATTACATTAAATTGTGACAAATAAATATAAATAATAAATGTTACTTTACACTTCACATTGTTTGTAGGTAAATATAACACGTATTTAAATTTACACATTGGTTGAGCAGCGTTTAAAACTGTATTAGCTTTTTGACTACTAAATGTCTTATACTAAAATAAATGTAAAAGAATATCTAAATTTAAATAAAACATTTACAGGGGATGACTTAAAAGTGTCCGTACAAGTAAACAGTATTTTTTTAGGCTACTTGACCAATCACAACAAAGAGAAAGATGCATTTTCCAGTAGTGGTAAACCATTACAAGATGAATTTAGATATTTTCCTCAATCATTCGTATTATAATTTTTAGTGAGGTTATTTACAAGATTTCAAGATTTATTCTCTAATGCTACTCCAGGGCTTTTACATTTACCCAGAATCACGACCTTAGGTGATTTTAGTGGAACGCCAACGGATTCTAAAGGCGGGAGAACAATAATTCCAGCTTGAGAATAATTCGATAACTCAGCTGAACCTTTGACGTGGGTGGAGGTAGTTTCCAAAATGTAATCTAAATATTTTATTGCTTCAACTAACTATTTGGGAAATTGGTCTACTAACGAAGGTGCTGAACAGCTACCAGCGTGTACGAAATGTATTAGTAGAATTGATTTGCACCTAAGTCTCCAACCAAACACCGCGCACTTCTTCGTGCGATGGCACCGGAAACACTAGCATTGCGAGTTTACAAATCAACCTAGTGGGTTTAGATTATGGGCTGCACATTGACCTTGCGCAATCGGATTGTGGAGTGCTTCGCTCGCACAGTGAAAAAGCTTGTTTTTTATTGTACATTTAGGGTTCTTTTATGGTATTTTACGTTTAGGCCAATTCTGGGAACCAAACGGGCCGTGTAAAAAATCACACTGTTTAGAATAATATTTCTAATATTAGTTTGTTTATTTAAACCAAATAAAGTTTAATTATAATACGAAAAATCTAAAAATTGATTTACTTCCGGTCAGAACCCTGCTTCCGGTTGATGGATTTTATTTGGCTAGCAAACTCGTCCGAGCGACTTAGAAAACCAACGTGTTTACCAAGTTTGGGCCAAATGTGTCCGTTAGAGTGCAAACAAATCTATATATACACATATATATATATACATATATGTAATCCAAATAACACTAACTGACTCACTCATCATAAAACCTCAAAAACCACCTTACGGATTGGAATGAAATTTAGTATGTAGCTTGATCTAGGAAAGTAGGTGCTCACTAATAAAGGCTTTCTTAAAATTCTAAATTTTAGGGGGGTTTGGGGAGGTCAAAATTACTAAAAAACCCTACAAGAAATACTTAGTATAATATATTTATTGATATATTTATTGGTTAATATACATTTAACTTTGATTTGTCTATCCGTGCAAAGCCGTTCGGGCCAGCTAGTATTATATATAATCCAAATACCACCCACTCACTCATCATGAAATCTCAAAAACCTCCGAAAGGATTGGAATGAAATTGTAAGTAGCATCCTCTGGGGCCCTAGGTGCTCGCTGAGAAATTTTTTCAAAAAATTCGAAATTTTAGGGGGTTTGGGACTTAAAAGTTACTAAATATCCCCATAAGAAATACATAGTATATTATACTACGTAATATATTTATTTATATATATATATTTTTTTTTAAATATACATTTAACTCTGATTTGTCTATCAGTGCAAAGCTGGGTCAGGCCAGATAGTTTATATATATTGCATTTTTAATGGCAACCCAAAATGTGTTCTGTGAACTATGATCGGTGCTCAATGACCACTCCCGACCTTAAGTCTCCTTAAGAGTCACTGCAATAGCTATTATTTTCTATTCAAATTTGCTAATAATGAAATTCTCCATTATCATTGATGATTGTGGTAAAAACATCAGTATTTAAGCAATACAGATGCTATGGTTGGAGTTGAGGTAACCTTAAATAGAAAACAAAAATTAAACTGAAAATTAATTATTCTACTCGAAATATCAAACTTTCACTTCATGTTACATTTTTCAGACTGTAGTGCGATGTGAATTTGAGTCGCACTATTACTTGAAGGCAACTATTTTTTCAACTGATAAGATAATATTTTTATACAAACTTCCTATAAATCTTTTCATAAAACCCACCCTGGTCGGCCTCTCCAGTCAAGCACTACCAAATTGTTTGGGTGGCACTGTGTCCATGTAAATTGTGGAAGGTTTCCCAACTGCGGATACAAGTTGTAATACACTTCGATTTTTATCTTCTGAATTCGTTGTAATATAAATAAAACATTTAAAATCGTGTCGTTAATATACATCAACCAATTTTTTTAATAAATATAATTTTACCTTATAATCCCACTGAAGTTTCATTTATTCGAGCATCATCAAGGTATACAGTAATTACATTCACAAGACACAAACAACACAAACACCACTCCGTAGAGATAGTAAAGCGTTCAAATACATTAATACGTTTAAAACCCTGATGATGATAAACAGCCAAAACGACAGAAGGTTTATAATGTAAACAATAAAAACTTATATACAACAATTTTAGATGAGATATTATTACTCAAAAATTAAAGTTCAAGTATCTGTTAGCTATCAAGATTTTTAATCTTTTCAAGCTGCTTTTAAAAAACGTAAAAATCTGAATAAAATAAAAAATACTACTAGTTTTATTAAATGACACTTTAGCATTCATCTTCCTTTACCCACCATATAAGTAGTAGTTTCTTATATGCCTGACAATATTTGTAAGTATGCATATACACAAAAGATGTAAGTAACTAATGTCCACTATAAAGTTAGGACAAAGGAAACTTACTTTTCCAATTAAGAACATCTCTAAAACCATCAAAATTATTTCGATACTATTTTACTAAGCTTAGTTTTCCAAGTGATTTTATACATAATAAAGTAAGCACATTTACTTACTTCTCATTTATAATAAGAGTTAAATATATTTTTAAAAATTTGCATATATGATCAATTAATGTACGAATAGCGAGATATTGCTATAGGAGATAACATTGACTTTTCTTATCATTGCTCGTCCTGCTGACCAGTGAAGGCAATTCGTAATAAAGGATTATGGTTGGGATTTAATTGTAATTGTTGACTCCAACATTAAAACAAAGGTAAAACTCTTGCTGTCACCTAGTCCCGGATTTTAGTAAATGAGATTAATGAATCAAGTTAAAATGACGAAAAATAATATAGTTTAACAAAGAATTTATATAAAAAAAAATTCTGAGACTGTTAACGTATTTCTTATATCAAAATAAACGTTTTGTTGAAATTGGCTTTACTATTTGCGCATATCACATGATATGCGCAAATATCACATGATATCGCATAGTAGGCTATTATACATATAATAGCCTACTATGAGATATGGTTTTTGTTAAGAGAAAAAAGTGATAAACTTTTGAGTTGTTACTTCTCTTCTAATTTTTATGTATGACTTCTAAATTACAGTTTTTAAAATTATTTATACAGGGTGGAACAAAGTTAGTGTTAAAAACTTCGGGAAATGGTTCTATGGGTCAAAATAAATAAAACATGAAGAATAATATTTTTTCGAAAAAGCCTCCACTTTTCAAATATCCGCCATTTTGTTTCTTTTACTAAATAATTAATATCTAGAGAACGGTTTAACCGATTTAGTTCAAACTTTTCATGAAGTTTAACCTAATAATGATCAATCTTAAGAAAAACAAACGATTATATCCAATCATGCGCTTTAAAATAGAGGCTGTTTGAAAATGTCAGGCCTAAATTACTCAAAAACCGTACATTTAAAAAAAATTAAAAGTACCTTTTTGTAGCCTTTTGATTCCCTATCGGATGATTTAACGTTCAAAACAATCGGATGAAGAATAATAGTTAAGTTAAAGATAATGACAGCAAATGTACATGCAATATTGCAGTATTTACTGTGTTGGTATAGGATGCCGGGTTGAATAAATTAATTATTACATATAACTTAGCTTTATCCTTAATTCGATTGTTTTAACAGTTACAGCTACCGATAGGGAATTAAAAGGGCTACAAAAGAAGTATTTTGACATTTTTTGTTAAAATGTACGGATTTTGAGTAATTTAGGTTTGAAATATTCAAACAGCCGCCATTTTTAAACGCATGATTTTATATAATCGCTTATTTTTCTTAAGATACATCATTATTAGGTTAAACTCCGTGCAAAGTTTGAACCTAATCGGTTAAACCGTTCTATAGATATTAATTATTTTAATTTCCATTTACAAACCTATAATGCTTTTGGTTGTGATTTATTTTGAAAACTCTGATTTTGGACTGCTCACCACGCCAACGCACCATTACAGTACTTGAAAAACCAAGCCCCACTCATGCCTACCACCCACTCCCTTTTGTAACTTGCTTGACTTCGCTCGCATCTGACCCCCATTATCTCAAGGTCTTCCATCACACAGTTAATTATTCCATCTCTTCCTAAGCCGACTTGTTTTTATTTTCAATCCGGAAGTCACACAAACATTATTTTTGTTGATCCGCCTTTCTCTATTCCCACCAGAAGACACAGCTATTTAAGTTGTACCATTTCTGTCACTAAATAATGTGGTTGTCTTTAGAGGCATTTGTGTTTGCTGTTTTATTGTTCACCAAAATATATCTAATTCCATATTAAATATTCAAAGTACATTTCTCTCTCAGACACCTAAATGCCACGGTTTGGTGAGATACTAAATTTTCCATCCATATAAAATCTTTGGTATAGCATAACAACACTTTTATATAATAAGACATTCATTTTTCTTGTTGAGGATGACTGAATAGTGGTTTATAGGGCTAAATAGCTATCAATATCAGATGCTATCCTTTCCTTTATCCTAATTTTAACACTAATATGCTTTTCAATAAGTGTGATAAGATTTTTGAATTTGTCAGTTATTCAAATGTGCAGAGATAATTAAGACATCATCGTTTTTTTTTCTTACTGTTTGGGCTAAGGCATTTTGTCTTATTTGCATTTGACACTAGTTATAATTCTTTGGAGGCTGTCTCCAGATCGTTAAAGGATTTATTTAATATATTTTAAGTTTGTGATAATGTTTCATAATATAAATAAGCTAGGTATTGTGTATTAGAATTTTTCTTTGATCTTGTTGAACAGCAGGGTTGACAGTAAGTTCCATTGTCTGACTTCTTGCTTAAATATAATTCCTCTAGAATCTCTACCACGAATTTATACTAACTTAAAGTTCCCTCAGTAAATGGAGTTCAACCCACCAAATTTATTTTTCTTTCCTAATTTCACCTTTATTGTTTGATTTTTGTTTTCTTAAAGTCATTGAGTACGATGTAAAACAATGGGTGTTTGTTTGAAAAAAAATTACGAGTACTTAGTAAATTTAAAACAAAATCATAATCCTCAAATATCAGGAAATTGCTATCTCTATTTAATAAGTAGTCTGTGCACAATTGTTATCAACCTTTTCTCTTTATGGTATTATAGTACAAATATCGTTAAAAAATTTCATATTTTCTTTAAACTTTCAAGAAATAAAACGTTGTTAATAAAATTGTTAAAGTAAATTTTAAAGAAAAATCCACCAATTATTGTAGATATTAATTTATTAATTCGATGTTATCCAATAAACTTGTAACTATGTAGTTTGATATAGTAAGCTAAGCTAACTTATGATATAAATTGTTTCGTAATTTTAGATATAAACTTAAGAAAAGTATGAAATAAGTATTCTCAATAAGGAAACCACTCCAAGATTTATTAACTTTAGATTTTCAACTCAAAAGATTTATGAAGATATTATTGCATTGGAGATAATTGTAAATACTTCAATCCAAGTGGCTCTTCGGTTCGGTTAATAAAGTAAAACTTATCATTTTACCCAGACAAACAAATCCAAACTTTAGAATAATATTAATTAGTAAGTTTCATGATTTACTGCTTTCCTTTCTCCCAAGTTCATCTTTCAAAAAATGTATTCGTTAAGTGGACCGCTTTAACATGTTCACTGCTAAGGACGCACATATGAGCTTGACACGGAACACTATGAGAAGCTGCCGACGCACAGTGCATTGCGTATTGGGAGTACATGTATTTTCAATACAAAATGCATTGCCTACTTCGCCCGCCAACCCCCGTATTGGGAGTATTTTCAATGCACAATGCATTGCGTGCTTCACACGCCAATCCCCGTATTGGGAGTATTTGCAACACACAATGCATTGCGTGCTTCGCACGGCAATTTTAGTTCTAAGTGCTGCTTTAAAATATTAGTGATTATTAGGTAGAAAGGTTTAAAAATAAAAAGTAAAGTAATTTCTACTCATTTAGGCTATAAATATAAAAAAATAAAAGATCTGCTCCTAGCACAGGAAATACTTAATTATTTGCGTAGCATTGAACTTGTTAAACAACATAAATTCTAAGTTTTACAATTATACGTTCAGAACTAAAACATGCTTTGTAGAGAAATGTGTTCAAATTGTGAAATTCCAACAAAATTGTGAATTCTAAAAAATAAAAGGAGTATTGTATGTTCGCAAAGTTTATATTATGAACTCACATTCTCAGAAACGGTAAAACGATGTTTATAAAATTTAGGTTTTCTGCTTTTAGCTTATAATACCTCATATTAAATCTATATATATATAAGCGAAATACCACTCACTCTTTCATTCATTCACTCATTTATCACGATTTCTCAAAAACTACGGAACTGATTGAAATGCAATTTGGTATGTAGCTTCCTCTAGGGCCATAGGTGCTCACTAAGAAAGGGTTTGAAAAAATTCAAAATTTTAGAGGGGGTTTGGGGGATCAAAGTTATTATAAAACGATTTCTTCAAAACTACCAAACGGATTGGAATGAAATTTGGTATATAGCTTCCTCTAGGGTCATAAGTGTTCACAAAAAAAGGGTTTTAAAAATTGGAAATTTTAGGGTGGTTTGGGGGGGTAAAAATTACTAAATCACGATTTATCAAAAATTACCGAACAGATTGGAATGAAATTTGGTATGTAGCTTTCCCTAGGGCCATAGGCGCTCGCTAAGAAAGGGTTTCAAAAAATTAAAAATTTTAGGGGTGGTTGGGGGGATCAAAGTTATTAAATCACGATTTCTTCAAAACTACCGAAAGGATTGGAATGAAATTTGGTATGTAGTTTCCTCTAGGGCCATAGGTGCTCACTACGAAAGTTTATGTAAAATGTCGAAATTTTAGGAGGGGTTTGGGTTGATCAAAGTTACTAAAATCATAATTTCAGATCTTTTATTATTACGACAATAGTGCTTTTATTATTTATAAGAGCCAATTACCATTCACTGAGTGAACACTTAAAAAGAATTCCAACCACCACGGGCAACGCCGTACGGGTCAGCTAGTTGTTTATAACACAGCTAAATTATAATTTCTTATATTAATTAAAACATTATCTTCTTTTGTGTATTTTTCTTCTCTGGCAACTCACAGGTTTAAAGGTCACCTCGATGTCACAACAACCACACACGGGTAAACAGGTTAGACAAACAATACATCTAGTTAACATAAACTTAACAATAGATGCTAGTATGGTTATCTGGTCCTGAGCGAGTTACAACCCATACATAATATTTTTCATAGCAGGCTGCAATAGTAATGCAATCAACTTATGAATTATTTTACAAAATTCCTGTTTTAAATTTTGCTTTGTAGATCGCTAAGTAATTTGATTTTTAACTTGTGCAACCTTTAAACTCTAATAAGAAAATCGTAAATTTATAATGTTGTGCAAAAATATATTTACTTCATTATTTCGAAAAAGTTATCCTTGTAAGAAACGTTTAAAAAATTATTACGTCTGCTTAAGGGCACTCCAAATGGAAAAAATATTTTCATCGATTTTTAGTTTTTTATGATTTCGTATTCTCCTGTTCTTCTTCTTTCCAAAAATCTACAACATGATATGGCTATAATTATCTCTATGTCCGAAAAAATAAATAAGGTATGGGTTTCCATGGAAATCAATGGGCTTTGGAGGCAACATGAATTCGCAGAACTACAAACACTTTTATAGTGTTCATTATTGTACAGTGAGTTATTTTAAAGAACTTTGGCGAAGAGGAAGCTGGAAGAAATATATGCTGCTGAAGAAGACCAAGACAACCCCACATACTGTCCAGGAGGCCATTAGCAAATGGTATGCTACTTATGAAACTTTAGCTTTTACGTTTTGCTCGTTTCACGAAAATCAAGTTTTTGTTATTTATAATACACATATCTGCAAAACTATCCAAGATTTCTCTAAACAATTTTTACCACATATTTATAACACAATTATCTAGTTCCTAACACGGGGCATTTTAAATATTTATAAAAATTAAACAAACTTTATACAATGATAATAATACAAATATAAAAAAGTGTTGTTAAATCATTTTTAAATCATAACTTTTACGTGTATATTTTTTTTTATTTTCTTGTGTACGGAATAAGAAAAAGGTACAATTTAGAGAAAAAACAAACAAATTATGAGTCTTTCTTAATTACAACTTAAATTATGTGTATTATAGCTAACATTGTCGAAGATAGACATTCGGAGTACCCTTAAACGTAAACAAGGCTTTTAAACAAACACCAGATAATATTATAAATGACAAGCTATCATTTCAGTCGAACTCATTGTATGAAACCGCAATGAGATACGATTAGATGATAAGAATGGCTTTTGTACTCAACTGAACTTGTTCTTACCACAAATGCCAGTAGTCCGCGGACTACGTAACGATGTGCACTTGACAGACATTCGTGTAAATGTACACGTGTAAACTTGTGTATGGGTAATGTTTAGTGTTTTTATTTGAGTGTTAATGATATGACAAGCTCTATAAAGTGATAATATGATGAAGTTTCGACATCAAAACGCGTCTATTTAATAAGACAAATAAGAAATCCACACGACGGAATAAAAAAGGTAATAGTTATATTTATTACTATATATTTTCAATTAGTGCCTTAGACACCAACACAATGAACATTAAATAAAGTTATTGCTACTTGTGTTGCAAGCAAGATGTAGTGATCAGAAGACATTTACTTAGATTACATCGTGATGTTCTCTTTCTAACAATATTTTGTTTACAGTTAGTTGTCAGTAACCGTTTTGCTAATGCTTTAGTTTTTAATAAATTATCTGTTAACTTGGTTATTAACTTTGCTGAAACTCTTACGAAAAAGCTGCCTATGTAAAATTAATGATTTTAAACCTAACTTGCTTTCAATTCAATTGAGTAGCTATTGTGTGACCATTTATGGCTAAGAGTTATATGCCCTAACACAAAATTAATATAGATTAAATTAGTACATACAAAATTAAATCAAACAAGTCATTAAAAATGGTACTTTTATTCGTTGCAAAAACAACTAAGCTTTAAAACCAAATTATATTGTTTTTGGTTTTAGCATAGATCGCGTTTATACCAACAGTAAAATTACATTCGTAAGTTCAACAATGAAGTTGGCTAGGTTTGCTTTCGTTTGTTCAAATATAGAATAACCTTTTCAATCATTAATATCTTTTCAATATTCCCTACCACACGCAAACTTGCATAGGCCAAAATAAATGATTTCTAGAAATTGGCATTAGATAACTACACT
Source organism: Philaenus spumarius (assembly GCA_018207615.1). Classification (NCBI taxonomy): domain Eukaryota; kingdom Metazoa; phylum Arthropoda; class Insecta; order Hemiptera; family Aphrophoridae; genus Philaenus; species Philaenus spumarius. The sequence goes on along the minus strand of JAGFPH010003902.1, from coordinate 32,746 downwards.
ATTATTGCCATTCTTACATTTCCTACTCGTGAACACAGATCCAAAATGTTTAGTGAGACGGAGGCAAATGAGTTCTTTTTATTTTGTTTTTCGAAAGAGAAATGCTTTCCACAAATGATATATATTTCCGTTAAAAATGTTTTCGTAAGACTCAGATATTGGATGTAACACGTCCTGTTGGAAAGACACGCCTCTGTAATTTATTCATTGACTTGAAATTGCTCTATATGATTGGAGCAGGATTGTGTACAGAATACTTTGCAAAAACTTCTGTTCTGGTTTCACTTACGGTTCAAGGATTCGGTTCTATTTCTGTCTATAATTTAAGGTCTGAAGTAAAAGTTTTAGATAAATAAAATTAACAATAAGACCATATACAAAATGATTCAAAAGTCAGGACCCCTTCTATTTTAACCCCAAGTATATCCTTTCGGGGGTCATGTAATCTTGGCCGGTAGTTTCATTTTACGAGTTTGAAAATGTTGAGTGTCCCCCAAAAACGGGGGATTTTGGGGACAACTCAAAATATTTAAATGTAAACCCCCTTTAAGTTACCCCTCATTTTGAAGTGCTCACAAAAACTTAACAAATTGTGAAAACCAGAGTTCGCTAGCTCTTTTCTATCCAAAATGTTTAATGAATTCTACACTTTCATTAGTTTTCTTTAGGTAAATTTACTGTCTGTGAAGAAACTGGGTTATTTGTTCATTGTGTTCTGAATCAGGAATGCAATAATCAAAGATTCCAATGAAGAAAGCACACTGATAAGAAGTTTGTTTGCATTGAGTGATCTTAGTACTGCGGACTTTCCCAGTTTGAACTACAAATACGGATTAGTACAAAACAGCCCCTTCTGTGTTTCAATGTCATCAGAATAGGTCATACTTTAGAGTGGTAATGAAATCATTGTCACTGTTAAAAAAAAATTAAGTATTCATCTACAATAATCAATCCTACAATAATCCTAGTAATGTTAATATTGGCTACCATTTTGGATAGAGAAGAGATAGCGAACTCTGGTTTTCACAATTCGTTAAGTATTTGCAAACACTTTAAAATGAGGGGTCACTTGAAGGGGGTTTACATTTAAATATTTTGAGTTGCCCCCGAAATCCCCCATTTTTGGGGGACACTCAAAATTTTCAAACTCTTAAAATGAAACTACATTGCTTGACCCCCCAAAGGATATCTCTGTATATTTACTTCGAAAAATATGGAGTTGGGGTCCTGACTTTTGATTCACCAGTAAATAACAATCCCTGTTCGTTTTCTATGATCTGTACACTATAAGTATTTAGAAAATGTAGGGAAGTTTCATAAAAGGGGGGGGAGGGGACTAAAGGAATATATTATTGGTTAAGTAAACTTTAGCTCATGAAAATATACTGAAATCTGCAAGCGTAACAATGTCACCATTGTCTGTCTAGCAGAAGACATCCTAAACAAAGGAATATATTATCTTTTCTTGCATCCTCTTCGAGCAAGAAGTTAAAGTGAATACTATCAGAGAGTATGCGCAAAATACGTCGTAGAAATGCGTCCACGATAAAGAAATTAAGATTTTTCATTAATTATGTAATTCAAACACTGTCCGTTTAAACAATTAACATTTGT